>QUSF01000004.1:46214765-46341198 GCA_003676055.1 Chloebia gouldiae | reverse complement strand
CTTTTCCTTTTCCTTTTCCTTTTCCTTTTCCTTTTCCTTTTCCTTTTCCTTTTATCTCCTCAGAAGCTCCTGTCCTGGCAAGCCCTGTGGTGCTCTTATTCTGCGCGTGAATTCAGCCAGCACGTAGAGGTGTCAGAAGGGAAGCAACATGGAGCAAGCAGAAACCCTTTATACTATATTTGCATTAAATCATTTCTGGTAATGCTTAACAGCCACATCTCTGTGGAGTTCTCTGACCAGAGGGGCCAAATAACAGAGGGGATCCAAAGGCACAGCTCTCCCCTTTCCCTGAGGGACAAGGATGACCCTTCTACCTCTGAGGGAGCAGCTCCACCCAGGATGATGCAGAGGGTGGCCCTGGGAGTCAGTCCCATGGTGTGTTAAGTTCAAAGAACCTCCTCCAGCAGCAGCCATGTGGGCCTGCAAGTGCTGGACGGCTTTGTGCTGGGCTGCAGAGCCCAGGAGCTGCCTGATGCAGGTCCAAGGGGCAGAGATGGCTGACTCCTGGCTTGGGAGCCCAGGAGTAGATGTCCTACTGTCCACAGGCCACAAAGCCCTTTCCCATCCAAAAGTTTGCTGGTTAAGCACTGGCAGTGTGGGACAAATCTTGGTTGCTCCAGGGGTCACAAGTGGTGGCTATCCAGACAAACTCTCTGAGCAGTGTGAAGCCACTGGATCCAGTACTGTCCTGAGCATCGAATCCTGTCAACCCTTCAGAAGAAAAAAGAAGGTACTAAAAATCACTCATCCCATCAAATGCTGTGTCAGATTGTCCCTCAGAGGAGGGATAAACAACCAAACCTCTAAAACAAAAATTACCATCTCTGTGTTACCCTGATTCTGACAGAAATTCTCCAAACTGACCAAAACTGCAGCCCTTGGGCCAGTGGTCATTGCTCTGACTTGAAATGTGAAGAGGGTGAGGACCTGGTTCAGCTGCTCACACACTTTGTCTCATGCCCTTTGGGCCACTCCAGCTAAGATGCCCACATGCTGGAAGACTTACAGGACACACCTGGGGCTCCAGGCAGAAGCCAGGCAGGATATTTTGGAGCATCTCAGATGGGCTGTGGGGGCATCAAGATCTTCATCTTTGCACTGACCTTCACTTAGAACTGAAAAATCCAGAGAAAACACAGTGATGGGCACTGTCAGGGAAGCACAGAGAAGAGGATCCTTCTTTCTGTGCAGATCATCTTTCCCAGGCATGCTCATGATCAAGCCCAAACTTATTCACTTTGTTAGAGCATCTTTTCATTCACTGCAGCAGGAGCTGAAGCTTCCCTGTGGAACTTGAAGCTGGCTTTCCATGGGGACTTGTGTGATCTCCAGGAGTTAACATCCTAAAGCTGAATCAGCTTTAACACCTCTTTATTGAGTGGGTAAATATTTACATCAAATTGTCCAGATTTTAGCATAAAAACTTCAATTCCTTCTGGCAAGAAAGCCAGCACTGGTCACTTTGTCAATGACAAGGCTTCCAGATAATTAAACAACATTCACTGACCACTAATTTATATACATTATAACTCAGACTGAAGAACCCAAATAGAATAAGCTTCACAGACACTAAACACTTGTTTGCTGTGACACTATTTACATTTGGATCTGCAGAAAGCAGTAAATCAAAAGAGGACTTTAGAAGAGGAAGAAGAGAGAAGATTCTTCCTTTTCCCAATATTAATATTTAATAACCTTTCAGACATATGCACTTTTGGATGCAATTCTTAGAAATAGGAATTTTACATAAGGACTTGAATGAGCCAAAGTATTAATGGCTAAAAATGCTACAGCTGCTTTTTCTGGCACAGTGGCAGGGCCTACTGTGAGATTTTAGGGCCTGGTGTGAAAAGAAGCAAAGGAAGATACGTGAAAACATATTAGAAGTGATTGCTCATGTGGCAGAATTTGCAAATTGAATGTTGCAAAATTATTTCCAGAAGTGCTATGAATTGTTCTTTGCGGGAAATAAGTCAAAGAGAATAAAGAATACAAGTAATATTATATCAAAAGGGCACTCTTCCCAAAACTAGGCTAGAAAAAACATCTGCATAATCAAAAAGTTTGGGAGTTTGGAGTGTTTTGGTTTTCTTTTTGGTAAAACTAAAAGTGAGCCTTGACAACAGGGAAGCTGAACAGGCAAGAAGTACAGCTACAATTCCTGGGGTAATTCATCTCTGCCATGGGAAAATAAATAAATCAATTTCTGTTAATGTTCCTGGGTTTTAGTGCTCAAATTTTGTCACCTTCTTTAATTTTCATCATATGATTTTAGTCAAATGATTTTAAGTTATGCAATTTATAACCATGTATAGAAAAATAATTTCCTATTCCTTTTTCTCCATGCAGCAATATCCAAACCAATGTACCAGCTGGTTTTTTTGTTTGGTTTGTTTTGGTGGTTTTTGGTGTTTTTTTTTTTTTTTTGCTTTGAGCCTGGTGATTCTGTATTTCCCAAGGTGTTTTATTTCAGGAAAATGTTCATGAAGATAGGTTGCATTCTTGATTGCTTTTGTGTTTCTTTAGTTAGTGTATCTTTTATTACTCTTGGCAACAAATCAAAAGCAGCAGAGGTGTCTTTTCACTTGCAAGAAGAGAGTATTATATACAGCATATCAGTTCATTAAATCAATTGTTGTAGTGATTTCTCAGTTTTTCTTGGCTATTCTTCCAGTGCTTTTGAGTTTTTCCAAACATCACAGGGTACAATTAGTGCTAATAGTCAGCCATTATCTACATCATTTTTCAAAAGAGAAGTGTTTGATACATTTTGCAGTGCAGGAGATCTGTCGGTTAATAAAGCCAAATGGAAATGCAGGCATTTTTTCTTCATTTTAAGTGTTATTATTTCACATCCTGTTTGGCATTGAGTAAATGCACTGCTTAATGTGGAGTATATTTTCTATGTGGGCGCAAGAAGGGAAGGTACAAGCCCACACAGATTTCTCATGGTAACAGATTTAGCAGACATTTGTATTTAATCCCCCTCAGGGCACTGAGAGATGCTTTTCGATGCCTTTCAGGGCAGATGCTGAGGTGCTTCCTCTGGATGCCAGAGGAGTTTTCACTCTCATAAATAAGAGGTCTTATCTCCAACACTGAAAATTAAGGATATTTTCATCCCAGCCCTATCAGATGGGATGCAGCAGGAGGCAGCCTCTCAGTTTGCCCCATGGGTGTCAGCATCCCTGGTGCTCTATCACACAGCCCAAGGCTCCAGCCAGTCTTGGTGCCTCCTTCCAAGTGCTGCTCTTCCTCACTGCTTCCCATTTTAGACAGAGCAGCCACTAGAAACTGTCCTGCTCTGGAGCTATTGCAGAGACAATGTCCTGACGTTTTTTTCAGCTCTGTATTGCTACTGGATTTGTGTACTTGTGTTTATATACATTTTAGATTCAAAGGGCTCCCCTGTGCTGCAGTACATCCAGGCTCACAGGCAAGGTCACATTAGGGAGAGTTTTCCTTGACAGCTTCTTGGGGAAAGGAATTTTCTGCACTTTCTGCACTGAGCCCCGGGCTACAATTCATCACCAGAGGAATCTTTGATGGGGACAGCCAGAATCTCCAAAACATGCAAATCAAAGTAAATATTTTGGAATTATTATGGTGTCAGAAAATGTCCTCATCTAGTACTCTTCACTCTTCTACCCAGCCCAGAAAAATTGCCTCTGACAGAGGGCTTATAATCAAAATAGAAAAGAAACGGCAATGCTAAAATACTGCCCATTCAGTGTGAAAATGGAGAAATATAGGGCCAATCTTAGTCACTGAGTCCTGACTCCACTCTCAGACAGCTTGACATTTTTAGGCTCTCACAGTGATGTGAAAATGAAAATCAAGTGAAAATTGATGTTGAGGATATCTCCAGCATGAAGAACAAGCCAGTGACAGCCCCATTAAGCTGGTAGGAGGAAAGCAGAATCTTCTCAGGGACACACAGAAGAATTGAATGGAGGTACAGCAGAAGGGATGGAATAAAAAAGAATTTTTCACTGGTAAAAGCTAAAGGAGGCCAGGATTTCTAAACCAACACTAATCACCTCCCTGATGGCTGACAGACTAAGGAAAATAAATAAATTTAGGAAATAATTACTGGTACAGTAACATTAATACAAACATTGCATATCACTGGAACTGTCTCCTGTTCTTCCATCATCCAAGTGATGATTCCACAAGAAAATAGATCTTACAGCTACCAATCTCTTCAGGTGATTGAAGCATTGAGACTTTCCCTGAGGACTCTGATGGACACTGTAATGCTCAGATCAAGTATCTGTATTCAAATACCTTTATTCTTCCTGGGAGTGTACACTCCACTGCCTGGCAGTGTCCTGCAGACTGAGAGATGTGGAGGCAGGGTTTTCCTCTTCTGTTCAATGCCTGCTTGTTACCCTTCTACCCTTCCCTGCCCCCGTTTCCCTGGTCCCTTCCCCCCATACCTGGCTGCCGTGTTTTCCAGGCTTTTCCCTGCCCCTCCTCTGAGATTCGGGTATAAAAATCTGTGTTCGCCGGCCCGAGCGGTCTTGAAAGCCCTGCCAATATAAAAATACCTTGTTCCCCTCCCAAGTCCCATGTCACTTCTCTCCATCCCCGTGCCTGAACTGAAACTGCAGAGCAAGTCAAAGGGGGAACGGCTGATTTTCCCCTCCTCTCCTGCCGTTAAATCTTCCGGCGCTCGGGGAGAAGACGGACGGGGCATGCGCTGCAACAGAGAGAGACTGCAGGGACAAAGGAATTGAAAACTCACTGGAAATTGCTGTCCCCCTCAGCTGTACCATCTGATACTGAGCCATTGGTATTTTATTCTCTCCAATAAAATATGGATTTGAAGGTACAGCTTTGCTAATTCAGTGTCATAAACAGTCCACACAAACTGAGCCTAAGAATTTATCCAGGGAATTGAATACCCACTGAAGAAATATTGAAGCTGCCCATTTTCCATGTGAACTGGAAAATAATTTTCTTTCATCTGCTCGGGACATTGAAGTCACCAAAACAACTAAAAATCCTATTCTGCTCATAGACAAGCTGGCATTTATATAGATGCAATTGCAATTTACCTCTCAAAAGTTCACTAGTAGATGAAAAGGTTGATAACACCCTTTAGAATATGAATCATACATTTGTCTTTTCCTCACTGGTGAAGCCTTTAGTGAAATAATATGTGCAGAAAAATGAATGGTTCTCCTTGAGATGGGAGATGCATAGAAGTGCTGGAGCTGGTTTCCTCTGTATGGGCTGTTGCATGTATCCATGCATGTATCCTCATGTCAAAACATGGCTTCTACAGTGCAAGAACAAGTGCCTTGGTTGCACTACTTTATTTCAGAATGGTGGTTCTCAGCCCTCCTGTTTAATGACTTCATAATAGCCTGGGGCAGAGCCCAGTACTGCTCAACTTTTTTTCTGTGCTGGCTCATATTTTTCTTTGCTCAGGTTTTCCTGACCAGACCAGATTGGGATTTAATATCTTTAGTGTTTCAAAGGTTGCTTAATAAACACCAGCCTGGAATAACTTGAGTTATTATTTTCTAAGACATTCAGATTTGTCACTGGAAGGCCAAGCAGTGGAATGACCACGTTATGTTCCAAACTGTGGTTTCCCCCTCTCTCCCAGCCCCTAAATTATCAGGCTAGCCCAGAAATACAAGCCTTGAGAGGGGGGAAACATCCGGAGAGGGGAAAGGTTGAAAAGAGGCTCTCACCCGATATAGTGGATGTTCAGCTCTTTTATTCCATGGTCCAAGAGGAAGAGTGGGGGAAAGAGAGGGGAAAGAGCTGGGAAAGAGAAGGGAGAGAGCGCAAACAGGAAATGTCAGGGGTTTTTCTAGGCTCTTGGCAGGGAGGGCTTCTTGGCTCTTTGCCAACCCTGTTGGGGCATGAAGGAGGGTTCCAGGAATATCAGATATGATGTCACAGGGGTCCCGGGAAAGGGGAAAACATGGCCTGAACGGAACACCAAACATCGCTAAAGCTAAAACAAGAGCAGCAATACAAATACATATGTCAAGGACTTGTAGTTTTTCACCATTCCTTTCACCATCCCACACACATTTGTTGCTATCCCAATCCTTCTGAAACATTCTTCCAACATTTATATAATGCAAGTAATTCCAGTTTTTGCCTTCCATAGGATTGCCTCTGTGCCTCAGGTCACTACATTTAAGTCTTAGTGCTTTGAATTAATTGCATGTGAACTCATTAATTGAGAAAGCTGTTTTAAAAAAACACATTAAATGTGTTTTTTAATGAGGGGACTACAGAATCAGACTAAGAGAAGAACTCTATGAAAACTGGAATAATCTGGGAGTTGGCAGGAATGGTCACATGAATTGTGTTTGTCTTTCAGGACATTTTGACAATTTTAGGCCCCTGAAGTCCACCTGAATCTTGGCCCAAGGAGCACCGAAGGACATTGTCACACAGATCCAGTGACAGGAAAAAATTGGCTGGGCCTCAAAGGAAACATGTGTTTCTCATGGGCCTCAAGACTAGGAATAAATAAAAATATTCAATTAAAAAGAGGGGTTTTTCAGACACATGCTTCAAATATCAGCATAAGGAATATCTGGTGATGAACAACTACAGAGACAAACAGTTGTCACAATACAGTTGTCACAATATCTCTACTTTTCTATGACTCTGCAGCTTCTTTTAATGACAATTGAGAAATTAATTTGATAACAGTACACGCTCTGATAACGAGCACTTGGTTTTAAATGTCAAGGGCCACAAAAAGAAAGGCTTATTTTAACAATTTATTGCCAGTGGAAATGGGTGAAGACCAAAAGGCCTGGCAGGGTATTTATTGGTCTATCAGGCAATCTCAAAGTACATGAGTACAAGCACAATCTCAGATTCTGTCGTTTCCAGTAGGACATATAAACCACTATCCACATTTTCCAAAACAAAGAGGGCAATAACCTTCTTCCTGAATTTCCTATCACTGAAATAAGCAGATTTCAGCTGCTCTCAGCTTCACCAGGCTGTATTGAAACAGAGCAGTCCTATCTGTAATTAGAAATTCGTAAATCACTCATCCAGATTGTGTATTTTTTGTAATTGAAGGTAGGCAGGATGTGTTATGCTAACTTTTAAATCCAATCCATGACCTCCTGTGTTTTGAGAACAGGGCCAAAGATGGAGCTGGGAAATGAGTGTCTTGGTGTTACAAGACACACTGTGCATTTATGAAATACAGTTTGGAAAGCGTTGCAGAGTGGCAGCCATGCACAGGAAATTTGATATGTAACAGATTTAGAACAGTTATAAGGAACAACTTCCTTTATGATGACGTCTAGGAAGTCATTTATCATCTCACAGAGGAGTCTGGCACCTTAAAGTGTTTATCTAAGGAAAGGAAATGAACCCCTGTCATCTAATAGAAACAGTATTTGATCCATCTCACAAAGAAGTACACTGGTCAAAGGAATTTTAAATAATCCTCAACTCCAGCATTTGGCTATACCTGCTTCTTGTCTCCAGGAAGCTCTCAATCCATTACTTTCCTGGTGTTTTCCTTTCTTTTCAATCCTTTCCTTATTTAGACAATCTCTGGGTTTGAACATGATCCAAGATTTATTCCTTTTCAGATTAAATTAACAAATCCATCCAGTTACATTGAGTTAAATAGCAGGTGTACTTTAAACACACCAACAATTTAGTTTTCAGGAAGAAAACTCACTTGGATTCACTAAATATTCGTGAAGTTTATTCCTCAGACTGGAACACAAAGGCACCACTTTTGATGCATGATCCAAAGTCTGTGAAAACCTTTCCACAGTCTTCAATGGGGCTTTGATTAAGGCATGTGGGTGGGACCATCATTGAATGCTTTGCTGAAAGAAGTGTATTATAGGGAGAATTTTTTTAAAAACAAGTAGAGAATGAGGGGGAAACCTGGAAAAGAGGCAAAATGGAGAACAGGATGGGAACAGGTTTGATGTGAAGTATAAAATGGAGTGAAAATAGCAAGAAAGCCCATGAGGAGAAATGAAACCCAGAATGTACAAAATAGTAGATTTATTGGTCCTTTGAGACAGAGATGTAAAATTGATTTGTGGGCTGAGAAATCTAAGCAGGAATATGAATAAGACACCAAGAACAGCAAGAAATAATGATGACTCGTCCTGTAGTTTTTAGGGATAGATGAGAAAATAGGTAGGGGGGAGATCTGTGAAAAAAACAGAACCCTGGAGCTTCAAGTTTTATTTGCTAAGTCTTAGTAGTGAGAGCTTTAACTGGAAAAGGAGAAGCCTAATGCAATCCCCAGTCTGCTGTCCCAGGTTTCCATGCCTAAAAGAAAAGTGTGAAATTTGGTATCTCAGAGAATGTTTTCATCTTTTATGGCTTCTTACGCACCAAACAACCAGATGGACGTAGAAATGTCCATTTCACAGGACAAGTGTGAAGGAGGTCATAGGCTCAAAGTGATAACTACTGAAAGTTGTCATTAATTCCCCAAAAGAATAAAATAGAAGCTGAAAAATTGGTCCTGGTCTGCAGTCCAGAAAAGCAGAAGAAAGAAGACTGTAGGAAGACTAAAGGATATGATTGTTTTATCTGTGGGGGGAAAAATATAAAGTGAAAATAAAAATTGAGGAAAAGCTCTTGTCAAATATCAGCTTCTGGTCAGGGGTAGTATGGAAACAGTTCTTTAGGGTTTATTTAGAGATGACTGCTCTCTAGAGCTTCAGACAAAAAATATTTCCGTGAAGTGACCAATAATAACAGAAACAGGTTGAATTTGTAGTTTGGGGACAGTGTTGATTGCCCCATGAGGTAGTGCAGATGAGTAGAACCCTTCAATTTTCCCTTTCACTAGGGAGCCAGTGCATACACAAACTTTTCCTAAGAAACAAAAATAAGCAAATAAAAAGAAAAGAAAGGAAGTTATTTTTCTGTTCCCTTTGACCTAAATTTCTCTTTTCATGATAGTTCATCATGATCACCACTGAGTTTCCCACCTTTAGGGATCTGCAGAGTTCAAAGCTTCTGATACCTGGCTTGTCCTGACTATCAGGTTCATCAGCTTCCTTCAGCACTGCTCTTGGCTTCCCTACAGGATTTACACCTCCCTGGGCTCTTTGCCTTTCCCCTTGGCGCAGAGAGCTGCTGGGACAGACTTTGATGCTTTGTTCTTGGTGCTGAATTCAGCACATTCCCACACAACAGGATCACAGGGTTTATTCTGGCAAATCCCAGTTGGTATTCCCTGCCTTCTTCCTCTCCTACCTGTCATGGGACATGGCCATTACTGTTACCTACCTTCCACCTCCCTGCAACTTTCAGTTAATGGGTTTATGAAGAATTAAAAATCTGCCTGAGTGCCTTTCACTCTGTCCATATCCATTTGAACCCCTCATTAGAAATATTTTTAGGAATTGCCAAAGGAACGGGGGAAAAAAAAAGCTCCTTCCCTGTCCCTTGTCTTGGAAAGAAACTCTCCAGGTGACACATTTTAGCAATTGACTTTTTTTCTATGCTACATCCTTCATTTGGAGAGAGTATTATCTAATTGCAGGACAATGACAACTCAATTCCAACTCTCTGACCCAACATGCTTTCTTCTCTTTCTTTCAGTGGGTTTACACTGAGACCACATTTGGCTGTGCTCCCATACCTAACTAAACTGTCCTCCCCTGACCTGTGCTTGTCTTTGGAGCAGCACAGCAGAGGCAGGAGTTGAATAGGCCTTGCTGGACAGGAAAAGGAAAAGTGTCCTGAGTCCAACAAGCCTTTTAGGTTTATCTCTTCTCCATGCTCCTGAAGTGCCAGTAAAACCTTAAATCCACTCTCTCAAGTACAGAACATCTGTCTTCCCTGCAAGTTATCCAAGCTTTTCTTCCTTAACAACCTCATTTTGGCAAATTACTCCTGTGTTTACTACCTGGTGAGATCTTGGAGTTTGAATTCCCAGTCTGGCCTTAATTATCCAACTTTGTTCTGCATGTGCCATTCTCACAGTACTTTCCTGTTCAGTTTTATGATGATTCATTACACATTTTCACTACTTCTAGAACTAAACCTCTTTCTTTCAATGAATTAATTTCTCTTCTTGAAATAAATTATCTGATTCTTTCCTCCTTCTCTCTTCAATTTGTTTCCTTTTCCCTGCGTAGACTCTGGCTTTGGCTGATTTGTAGCAATGAGAATTCCTGGGAAAGTCTAATTCCTCTATAGCTGTGTGAAACAGATGCTATGGCCAGGCTGCAGATTATTGTCACTTAAGTCTACATAAACCCTGAATAATACCACTGAAACCAAAGAAAATAGATTTCAAATACCTATCCCATTTTATACCTTTCAAGCAATGAGTTTCATGTAATTTCAGGAGAAAAGAGGCCAACTTCTAAAGTAGTCTTGCTCTTATTATAACATTTTTGTAGGCAACTACATTCAGCCTGATAAATTTTCTGAGCTAAGACGTAAAAACCTTATCTTTGCCAAAAACCCAGAAGCCTGGCTCAGAGTTGTGTGATAGCATAACCTGCCGTATGTCTCATGCCCTCTCCTGATAAAGCATTTGATGGCAATTCACTACAAATTCCAGACAGTCCCTCTGAGTCCTAAATGTAATTTTTCATACAAAATATTCTCATCTTAGTGTAAATCCATTAATTTTTATATCGTTTCTATTCTGCAACTACAGTGGAAATAGGGCTCCTGTCTCCTCCAAGGATAGTGGTTTTTGTGCCTGTGTCATTTGAGTGGAATCAGTTGATACCTTGAGAAGGCTGACCTAGAACAGAGACTAGACAGAATTAAAGAATAAAGTAGGGATTTATTAGAAGGCCTCAATGGATACACCTTGGGCAGCACAAGAGTCCAGCCAGGGCTGCACCCAAGGTGAACCCAAAATGGTCACAAAATGGACAACCAGTCACGAGGTCTCTCATTTTTATAAGTTCTGTTCCATTTGCATATTGGAGTTAATTGTCCAATTACAGCTTCAGGTTATGAAGTCCCATCCTTCTTGTTTTTCTCTCTTCAGTCCACATTATTTGTGCTCTTGGGCCTGAAACTTGTATTGGTTGTCCTTGGTCCCCAGCTAGAGAAGGGATTATTTTGTCTCTCTACTCTGTGAAGAGATCTTACCACCCCTTAATATGAAGCTCAGACCTACACACTAAAGCAGCATAGAATCTGAAAAATATAAAAGCTAAAACCTAAGGCATCACAGTAAACAAAATCCCTTGCTTCCCCTTCAGGGTGTCTGACTTTCAATACATTCATCCAAAAATTTCAAATATACTAAAATCTTGTACCATCCATCAACCTTTCAATGCTTCCAATTCTAGCATCTACCAGCTCTTGACCTCGGTGCTCTCCCATCATGATCATTTCTAGTCTGCTCATCATTGGGCCCTCAAGAGTAAGGGACAAGAGAAAGCCTAAAAATATCACAAAGGATATAATTAATTTCAGTCACTTCCCTGGAAAGGCAGACACTGCACATTCTGTTCAGACCTTTGTCCACCTCAGCCTGTTCAGCCTTTCCACAGCTGCCTCCAGGCCGTGGTGCTCCTCCTCAGGAGCTCGCGGAGCCTGGTGAGGCTGTCCCAGAGCCCTTCACACACTTTCCTGCTCTCCAATATCAAAAGCTAAATACTACTGAGATAATTCTGTCATTGCCTGGTGGTGCCTGAGAAAATTATTTCACTAATGTTTTGATTCCTCATCTACTTTCTGCATACTCTGTGTCTATAAATAGGGTCAGTGTCATTTGAGCCGGGAACTGCAGCTTCATGCTCAAGGTTTATCTCTGCTGCTCATAATGGACTATGTTGTAACATTCCTCTGCATCAAAAGGAGTAGTCAGCATTTATTTTTGCTCCAGAGCCTGAAGACATCTTCAGAAAAGAAGCAAGTAACCCATTGCTAAACATATAACCTGCCATCAGCAGATTGAAGGGTAGGTAATAGCACAGAGTAGGTGAGAGACAGGAAATGAACAGACTGTTTAAACATAAAAAGATAACCAAAACAATAATGAGAAAATAGGTTTTCTGAGCAAGGCCATCATCCCATGTCATTGAATCTGTCTGAATGAGCAGTTCATTTCCTACTGGTTTGTTCAAAAAAAGATGTACTCCTAAATACTTGTGTGCAGCATTAAGACTGTTTCCTGTGTGCTAACCAAGAAAGGAAATAACCTCTGAAGGAGTTGGGAAGTGGTAAAGGACAGAGCTTAGTCCAATGTGATTTTTTCCAAGGGAGAAGGACAAGGCACAAGGGAAAGTGGAGTTGTTACAAATGAAGCAGAGAGCTGTATCGAGGACACCCACTGGTGCCACTTGCTGAGCACCCTAATCAAGATCACTGGGATGAGCTTTAATAGTGGTTGGGATTGCTTCATGTTGTTTATCCTTATTCACAGAAGTTTAGTTGAAAGAATTTTTTAAAAAATACTTTTGGTCCCCCACAGCGTGTCCTGCTGCAGTGGGATGGTTTAAGGTCAGGACTGTCCCTGTGTAACACAGGGCTGTCTCTGGGGATGATTGACAGCAGGCGAGCCTTGGCAGAAGGGCCAGGGCAGCACTGCTGCATTATCTGGAGGATCACGTCTCCCCCATTTCCCCATGTGGAAACAAAGCCGGGAATAACAATACAGGCCCTGCTCAGAAAGGCCTCAGACCTCTCACAGCTTCTCTAATCTGCAGCACATTTAAAGATCAGACCACCTTCAAAGCATCACTTGACTTTATCTCTCCTTGTGTCTGTTCACACTGTCCTGGCTACACTGTTTTACTGCATTTTATCTGCAGGCTCGCTTGACTCATGCAGAACGTGGCCACCCTCCCACTGCCGAAGCCTGTCCCTGTCCCTTCCCTGCTGCCATTGCTGGAATTGCAATGGCATGTGCTGTGGCTCCAGATGAAATACAGCTTCCCACAGCCACCCTCAGTTCTGATAATTTCTTATGCATGTTTTATTGAGGCTCTTGGGCCTGGCATGAGTCGTCTCCCCACGTCACTCAAGATGAATATCTGTGGTTTCAGAATGGAAAAGGGATAGCCCATGCTGCTGTGGCTGCCACGCCGGCTGGAATAATTCTGCTGTCCAGAGGACCAAACACTACTAAGTTACTCCTTTGTGAAGGGTTATGTACCCAGAAAATAGCATGAAGTAGCCTTCCTCTGGGAAGAAAAAAAAAAAAAAACACAAAACCAAAAAAACCTGGAATACTAAAAATGAACAGTTTGCTCTACTCATAGGCAGGAGAGCCTATGTGTTACTAGTTTGCACTTCACAAATTTTGTGAGGTGTTTCTGAGGACAAAAAAGATGAGACAGACAACCTTCAGGCAGACAACCCTTCTGATTAGGATTTATTTAAAAAATGTGGACTAAGAGCTGAATTTTCCATGTTCACAAGAAAGAAACATTCTTATGTTAGTCAGTATTTGTTAGTAAGAAATGAGGCAAAGCAAGGCCAAGATCAGGAAAGCATGTAAAGCTTTGCTTAATTCTATCCTTAAGCCATAAAGCTTTTCAGAACTTGACTTCTTTAGTCCCACACTAAGTCCTGTTGCCCTCAGCAACATTACACATTAGCACAAGACTTCCATTGACTCTCTGTGAAAAGTTATGCCAATAAACACAGGCCAGAATAATTCAGAGGCACAATGCTTTTAAAGCAGCACTAATAAGCTTCCCCTCTGTATTTTTGTACAGTCACAGTATCTGAACCTGCCTTTCAACAGGTAATGTTTGGACAGTATTTTTCGCTACAAATCTTATCCACAACAGCAAATTAAGCTGAAAGAAAAAGAATAAAAGTTACTTTTCTGTTTTCAATAAGAATTCCCATGCTGTAGCTGTACTAATGTGAGGGGATCTTGCCAAGAAGTGTCAAGCTCCATCTACTGGCATTAAATTGAATTTGTAACTCAGCACGCCGAGTTTTGGGTCTATCTACAAGAAACAAGCAGGCAATTTCACTGTCTTTGTAGAATTTTAGTCCAATTCCATTATACTCTGTGTTAATCCATCTTATTTAAATATCAGCTATATTTTCAAACTCTTGTGACATTTGCTGAGTTATATGAACACGGGAGAAAAGTCTTCCACTGCATGACGTGCTGGGCTGTGCATAAATAACAATATCCATACAGCAAAACCAGAGAAGTTTGTAGGGCTCTGTTTTGTATGGTGCTCACGTGATCTGTAGAAAGTCACTTTCTAGTGGTACCAAGGAGGAGAATTTATATCTGTTAGCAGCTCCCCAAATGATTAAAAAGGGAGGGGAGATCTCCCTTCAGCTGCCATGCATGAGGAAGCAGGGAACAACAAATGTGAGCTGCAAAAAGAGACACATCTCATCCTTTAAGCAGGGATACAAAATTGGTTTTTTTTCTATCAGTATTTATGTCAAACTCATAATTTCTGTATATACTCTGCCTTTTTATATACACTCTGCCTGCTCTTAAGTATAAAATTTCAGAGACTGGAAATAAATTCAATGATCATTTTGAAGAGGGGTAACTGCTTCTTGTACCTACAATTTTATGTCAGGTGGGACTTTTGACAACCTAGAGTTAGAAATACATCATGCTGAAGTCATACTGAGTAAATGGGCGCGATAACAATTCTGTGTATCCATGATAAAATAAAATCAGTCAACTCAAATACAGAGTAGCAAGGCTTCTGTAATAGGCATCACACAAATTCAAATTACTTTCAAGATATTATATATAATATATACTTTCAAATTACTTTCAAGATATTATATATATATATATATATATATATATAAGGCTTGAAGAACTGCATTTCTTCCTGACTGATGAACAAGAAACATCATAGATTTTTAATCTCTTGAGCCAAAAAAAAAAAAAAAAAAAAGAAAAAGAAGGAGAGAGCAGAAAAAGCCTTGACAGGAATCTGGTGTTCAGAAAATTCAACAATCAGAAAAGTCTGTGATTAATGTTAATAGAACATAATATCCATCCGTTTCATGTTTATTTACTTTTGAGGGAACATTCTTGCCTGAAATTGCATCCTGTTTCCAAAGAAGCCACTATGCTGAAGCCTTCCATGTACTAAGATGAGGAAAATAGGTCGAGCAAGTCCTGTTAATCTTCAATGGAAGTCAGCTGGGGGGATGTGCAAGTTCCAGCTGCCACTGGGACACTCCTGTTCACCTGGCCGAGATGCTGCCTCGGTCCCTTTCTCTTGGAGCACTTTACACAGCTCATCCTGCCTGGAGTTGGAAATCCAAATCCCTTCCTCATTTTCCCGTGGTTCGTGCTGTTGACCACACTCCAAACGTCTCCTCCCTTAGCTTTTCTGACTCTGCCCTCTCCTGGCTAGTTTCCCTCCTTGTTAATTGTTTCCTCCTTTTCGAGGCAGGAATTGAGGGGAAATCTCACAAAAATCAGTTCTTGGCCCTTCCGTCCCCACTCTGTGTATTTCAATAGATGTAATTATTAGAAAATAACTGTTTCTGTTTTACCACACTTGGAAAATGCTGGTGACTACATAAATAATGTATCTGCTATTTTTCAACCATCTTTATTCTCTGGGAAATCCCATTCCAAGGCATAGGGTCATTGACAATACCTCCTCTGTCTTCTTTTCTCAAGCTTAGGAACAACAGCAATGTGATTTTATGACACCATCAATAGGAAGAGAAACAAAAGTACCAACTGAAAATACTGTGAAAACATTATCACTTTCTTGATTTAGTTTGGGTTTGTTTCATTTTTTGTTGTTTTTTTTTTTTCTGCACTTCTCTTCCTGTTTTGATTTAAACATGCATTTCAACTAAAATTCACTAATAATTAAATCTATTTTGCCCAGCTCTGCACTTGGCAAATGCTTTCCTATCACCCTGAATCTGTTCCAAAATCCTTGGCAAAGTCATGACCCTGGACTTGCTCATGTCACGCCCTTCATAACCTCACTCTTCCTCATCCTTCAGTCTTGTTCAAAACCCCTCTATGAAATTCCTCCAGTGCTTCTTACACCTGAGCCTGACAACTTTTCTCAGACAAGCCGTGGAGCTGTGTCTCACAGAGATGCCCTTGACTGTCTCATTCATTTTTTTAATTTCTATTTTTATGCAACTCTTTGTTACTCTTTTGTAACAAAGAACCACCCTAGGCCATCAAGTGTGTAAGACAAAATGTGACTTACTAAGGTATAACTTTGTATGTCAATTTTACACTCCAGCCTTTTACTTTTTCTCTCGTTCCTCTGTTGAGCAACACCTTACCTGCCTTCATTAATATCAAATGAAAATATCTGATGTATAAAGGATTTGCCTGCAGCAGCCTCTGACTGCCTTAAGCATCCTGGAAGCTTTTAATCAGCTGTAAATATGGAGGTAATCTCATTCAAGAAAAAGGGACTGGGACTCTTCAGTTTGATACTGAGGCCCTTAAATAGTCAAAATGTGAAAGAAACTAAACAAAAGAAACATATTTTGGTATTTTCATAACACTGAGACAGTATTCCAGTCATTTTTCCCAGAGTGCTCAGTGGGAATGTTGGTATCTCAAATCACGTAACTCTTTACTAAGAGAAAAATTCTCCTTTAGTATTTCCTGGAGCAGCCTAAGGCACTGATAATTCTGGAAAGAAGAGAGGCCACGAGTCAAATATGGACGGCAACAGTGCTCCAGTATCCAAACAATTTTATGCTTTTTATCTTGCCTTGCCAACTTGTCATAAGCAGACATTTTTCTTCAGAAAAATCTGTGTGAGATAGAGGCAGAAATATTTGGGGAATCTGGGCCCAAAGTCATCTGCTAAAGAAGCAGAGAACTGGGGTCAGCCTCCTATTATTTCTGAAGTGGAAGAAGACACATAAAAGAGGGGGAAACCCCTCCTCTGCTGCAACTCTAAGTACAGAATTGCAATACTTTGTCATCACACTACCAAAGGGGATCTTTAACCTTTGCATGGGCTTCAAGACCCATTTTAATGTACCCTGACAGTTCACCAAAATAAATGCAGGGTGGTAAGAGAAAAAAATACAGAAGTAGTAAAAAATCTTTATTCTTCCTAATTTGTTCTTTGGTTACTGTTGTTGTTCTCCTTTTCCTTGAAAAACAGGGATTTTGACAGCTCTACCTAATACAGTAAGACATCACAGGGTTTACCACAGACAGGATTTCATTCTTCCCTACATTTTGCATTGGTTGGTGATGGTATTTTAGATCTACAAACTGCTCTGCTGGGTATATTTAAATATGCATAACCTTTCCTCTGCAATTACCCCAGCAGTTTTCCCTTTTGCCCTGGCATCTGTTCCTTCCTGAGCATTGCCACAAAGCTCCCTCCTGTTTTCCTACTGGCCCTGCTGTCTTTGAGCAATCCCATATCTCTGCTGTACCCAACAAAGAGCACTTGTCTTCAACTTGATATCCTCCCAGAAGTTCACCTTGCTTATCCCTATTCTCTGTTGAAATATCAATTGGGAAAGGCAACATCATGGACAATTGGAGACTGAAAAATTCCTTTCCCTGTGAATTGGGATGGAGTAGACTCTGTCCATGCATTCTCTCTCTGCATCTTCTCCACACTTCCTGGCCAAATTTTCCCTGGGAAGTTTAATTCTATTTTATTAATTTTTTTTTAATCTGATGTGAGATGTTTGACTGCAGTTAAGAAAACATACTTTGATGGAAATACGTTCCAAAGCATCAGCTTGAATCACTTCTGACTTTTAATCAACACCTGATAGCAGCCTTCACCTGCAAACTTGGTAGTTTTTCAAAATTTAGGATGGCCTGCTTCCTCCCATGCTGTCTTTTAAACCCACTTAAAACTATGTAATCCTCCTCCTTCTAATATCTCCCTTGATAGAAGCTTGTAAAAAGGAAAAAAAATAAAAAGAAAAGGATTCTGCTGTACAAAGAAATTAATAGTTCTGAAGAGGAGAAACTAATGCAGCAAAACAAGCACACAAACAAGCAACTTCCAAGTCAACTTTTTAGAAGTTACTTTTGAGTGAAGCAGGAACTTTCAGTTCAGCAGAAACTTTCTCTAGGAGAGATTTCTCAGGACAAAGATGAAATTTGGGATTAAAAATACAGGATTAGAATATTGCAGGTATGTTTATATTCATAGCATTGAATTTCAGTTCCCCACTTGTCCTGATGAGGACAAGTGCACTGGATGCTGGGCATACTTTGATTTTGACTTTCTTTCTTTGTTTCTCCTTAAAAATAATCATCTGTTGTTTCATTTTAGGGCAAAGCCAAACCTTACCTTGAATCTGCAGAATACTTGGAAGAATGAGAAAGAGGATTGTTTTTCTACACCTTTAATTCTAATTAGTTAAACATGGTTTTGTGAGGCACATTGCTCTGAATTGGTTCCAGGCCCCAAAAACCAATATGTTGGAATAGAATGACTGCAGAAATACTTCAATATTGTTCACGCATATAAAAAAGTCATGTCATACCTGTAACATGTCCTCTGTATACTCATAAAAGTTATGCTTATATTACTAAAAAAACCCCAAATATTGGGATATGTGACCATCCAAAAGGGAAATACACCTCTTCTGACTGTAAGAAGCTCCACTAATTGTAATAAATATTTTTCTTCTTCAAAAGCTTTTCAATAAATCAATCCATTTTCATTTCCAAATATAGTATGACTAGTTGGAAAATGCTAAAAAGAAGCAAACGTTTTGTTTTTATTTCAAAGTGAAACACCTTTTTTGTGTTCTTCACTTCATTTTTGTCAGTTTAGGAAACGAAAGTTTATGTTGAAGTGTTGGATTTTTTCAAAAAAATTTCTTTTCAAATAAATTGTTTCTACAAGTCAGGCAAGAAAACTCTCAGTTCTAGCTAAAGATTAAGTCTCTATCTAGAATTGAAATAGGCTACATTTGAAACAACATTATTCCAAATAATATTTGAAATAACTTTATTTTTGGTACCCAGACTCTTTCTGCCATCAGCAGATGGCAGCCTAGACATATTTCAGTGAAATGCAAATTTCTTGTGTGAAGTTTAAGTTGGCTTTAGTCAGCATTTCCCTTCTGAGGTGATTCCTTTGCTTTCCTCACTCTTTCCTGACTTTCTCTCCATCTCAGTCTGCAGTCATTTCTAGCTGAAGCCAGTCAGCCCAGAGTCAATTTGTTGCTTTAAAATTGGCACCTCTTCTTCTTAATTGCAATGGAATCTGGGACTACAGAAGGATTTCCTAGGCAAACATACAAAAGGTAAGCTCAAGAGCAGGAGCCCAAATCGCTTTACCTGATTCATGGAGTTTAATTTTTATTTACACTGCAAGGAGACCCAAGTATCATAAATAAATAATGCTCAGCTATACAAGGATTGAAAGACTGAATTCTTGGCTGTGCTATCCTGCTCTTCTGCCCGTTTTACATGAAGCTGCCAATACCTTCAAACCAAAATAAGCATTTCTATGATGGCTTTTTTTTCTCCAAAGAGCTGAGTATCCATTATCCTACTTCTTGTTTGTGAAAAAAATCTGAAAAATTATTTTCTTAAAACTCCAGTATTTTAATCTGGAGAGATTTTGGAGATCTTAAGTCTGGTCTATAAACAAAGCATAGGAAACATTAGGTGTAGCATGGTCTGCTGCCGTTGTCACCACAGTCATGTCACTTCTGAAAAGAGAAGAAGGTATGTTTGAGATGAAATTAGGGACTCAAATGCCTGTGAGCTTTCTAGAAGTAGCAAGTATCTAAATCCAAATTTTGGAGCTAGTTTCATTACACTGGGTCAAATCCTCTTGTCTGGAATATACTTAAATTGTTGGGTTTACTGGCACTAGAAACTTCATCCTGGGTTTGGCGCTTCAGCCCTCCTTCATTTACTGCTATCAGATGTTAAAAGGAGGAGATTTCCCTCACCCCAAGCTTCCTATGCATTGGATGAGAAGGCAGAATCTCACAGCAAATGCCACTTACACAGGAGTCTGAGGTGGAAAATAACAGTAAAGCCCTCAGTTCATGAAGATCCAGAGTATATGTGCAGGATTTTTGGTTTAAAACATATAATCCAGAATACATCTATGTAGTCAAGTGCATTTCTTTTTTTAAATTCCTAAAATGCATGCCCAAATCAGTTTCAAGTTGAGTTTGTTTTTACTTTAGAAATATCAAATCAACACTTGCAGGCCTTGGATGCTGCTTCTGGAGAGTGTATCAGAAAGAAAAGTACTCCTTGATACTTGGGAGAGATGCATTTGAAATAGCTAATTGTAAGATTTGAAATATGTAATGAGCTCCAGGTACTCATGCAGGTGGTTCTCCAGGAATATTGTCCTAATTTTCTTTTTTCATTTCTTCCCTTTAATCAGATGTTCTGATGATCAAAACAGCCCGATGCAGGTAATAACTCGTGCTGAAGCTCAGGGAAAATCTAAGGCTAAATATGTTGAGATATGAATAACACACAGGTGTTACCCCCTTGCTGTTTTTACTGCCACATCCCTTGGCATGTGTGAGAAGTGAGCACAGAACTTGTGAAACCAACACAGATCTTGTCTTCTGCCAAGGAAGGAGCTCTGTGTGCCCCCAGCCTCCAAGCCTGAGCTCAGACCCCACCAACAGCACAGCTACTGCTGGATGAAAACATCAAGCAACAAAAATCTAATCAATATATTAAAAATCTGTGACTGGAGGTGCAGATATTGATGTTGTTTGGTGAGTTTTTATTGCTTAGGACTTCATGATTATGCAACTGTTGATACTGCATCATGTTTATTCTCCCTTGAGCCTTACGTGACTGAGGTCAACCCATGGCATTTATAAACACACTTTGTTTAGTCTCAGGGTTTATCCCACCATAAAGGGGAGAAGAAAATAAAGAATTAAATAAATAAATGCAACTGGCCACACAAAGGACAGGCTTCCAAAATCAGGATTTTGGATGTTTTACTTTGTACCCCATGGCTTCAGAGACTTACAAGAACTTCTAAAGCTTGAACTAGAAAAAGCATATGTGTGCTTATATGCTGAGGACACCAGAGTCTGTCTGCTTGAGCCTGGGATTAAGTGTGTGAACTGATGCTGACACTCTGTCATCAGTATCCAGAACTTCTCCAACTGGGCCTGCCACACACAGCACTCGTGGGTTCACGCCACCCCTCCTAAAGATAGCAAAGTGCGCCCAGGGAGCCTTTGCTCCGGTTTCAGGCTCATTAGATGAGTGATGACAGCTCATAGTAGTGGTCCCCCATGGCCAGACAACAAGCAAGGCCCCCCACTGCTGCTGCCCACCCTGGTGGCAGCTGAATTTTGCCAGCTGTCCTGGCAACCACTGGGACACCAGCACAGATCTCCCTGTGTCTGTGCTTTTGGTGCAAGCTCTCACTCCTAAGAAATCCCAAACCTATTATTCTGGTTAAAAGTGTTTTCCCTGTTTCTCTTTGCAACTTGTTTTACCAAAGATAACCCAAAGAAGACATAAACACCCTCAGTGTCTCCCCCTTGTTTTCAATCATTTCAGTGTTGAGCATTCCTACCTCTGAAATCACTATTCATCCAAGGAAGTGTTTGCTAATTAGAAGTTTAATTTTGGTGTCTTTCAAGTATCAAAACCATTATATGGTTACTTCAGCCTAATCTGAAGAATCTTTGTGAGTTCATTTAGTGCCATTGGCTGTAACCTTAGCTAGGCTCCAAAAGAAGTTAAACTCATAGCACTCTCAGTTTTATAGTCCTTGCCTGCATTCACTGTTTTCTGAGTTACTGGATCATACCTAATTTCATGGGTCTATGAAAGGGTTGTTTCTCAAGTCTGTGTTAGCAATTAAATCTAGGAAACTTTCTTGAATGATCTCCAGTGTGCAAAAACTTCTCAGAAAATGTGTGAAAGGTTTTGTTTCTGTACTGTAAATGTGTTGATTCATTGCTCCAACCATTTCCTAGTAAAACATCACACATTATTTGATGCAGATGAAGGCAGAGAGTGAGGCATGGGGCATGGCTTGAGAACATGGTGAAGCCTTTGTGGTTATCTAAGTCATGTTTTAAAACAACTCTCCTTAATAACAAAGAGGTATTGAGATATTGCAAGTGTTTCCTTAATACCATCTCTTGCTTTCAGCTCTCAGAGAGATAAGGATCTTTTGCTTTCTAGAGATACTGTGATGCATGAAACATCAGGAGTCACTGATCTAAATCCAAACAGAAAAGAGTCTTTTTATGGAAATCTCTATCACCATTCCGCACAGTGGTCAGAGATCTGTTCCTTAAATGGCTCTAAGTTAATACATTCTGTCACATCTTAGTGATTACTGATTTTTGTCCTAATTACAAAAGTAATTTCATGTTTCTATGGAAATCTATTCAGTGATAATTTTAAGCCTTTATTTCATTTGCATGATTTCCTCAGCCATGCTGCATTCTTGTAAAGACCTGCTGTCCTGGTTGTATTTGTTTAGTGTGAGCATCAGAACATGCAACACTGGCACATAATGCATACTCTGTATTTGTAATAGACACTAGAGAATTAATTCTAACTCTAGGGCAGTAAACTTTATATGCTGGGATTTTCTTGTAGTTGTTTGCTTCAGAGCTGAAATATTTAAGCAAAAGTATTCTTCCTTCTTTTTTTTTTTTAATTTTGTTGCACAACTCAGTTTCCTCTACGTTTAATTCATTCAATATGTAAAAAATTTTCTCCACTCTAAAACTAACTCAGAGGCACTCACTGAGGCCTCACTGAACTGCACCACTCTTCACAGACTGGTGCAAATTCTTCACACATTTTCATGATGCTTCTCACTACAGCAGCTGAGTGCAACACAAACAGGAATATTTGTGAAGTGAAAAGTGATGTTACATTGTCATTTTGCAGTATCATTTTCCAGAGAGCTTCATTGAGAGCAGTGTAAGTCCCAAAACTGACACTGAGCTGCCAGGCCTATGACCTACAGTTCATGTAGCTGCCAGTATGAGAATTTTTGGCTCCACCTGTCAGATTGGGAAGGGAGGATCTAGACCCAAAGTCCAGTACCAAGTCACAAGATCATTTTCTTCCATGTGGATAAAAACTGGTATTAATATAGGTCACCTGTAAAGTAATCCGTAAAAAGATATCTGCAGTCAGGAGCACAACAGTTATTCAGAAACACCAATTATATGATCTGTAGTAGTTCTGAACAGTTTATCACCTTCATTCACTAAAAACATTGTTTTAGCAGAAGAAGAGGAAGGATAGGAGCAAGTGTTGGGTCTGACGTTGTTACTCCTTTCCCTGGATTACCCTGGTGCCCTGAATTAAACCCCCAAAACTAAAAAGAAACTATTTCCCAGAAAAAAGTCTCAGCCTGGTGTGTTTTGTTCAGAGCTATTTTCACTGGTGTTTATTTCATATGAGCTGATGAAAGTCCCAAGGGTTTACCTCAGACAAAAAGAGTGGGACAAACACACAAGCGTCCAGGAGCTCAACCCAGATGTGGTGAGTCTGCCAAAGGAGATAATTCTGCCAAGTCAAACGGCTTCCAGACTGTGCACTTATGTGTCAAAGTGACATTAGTGTATTTTGACATAAGTGCTGTCTTTTATCAGGGATTAGCTTCAAAGCCACAGAGATGGAGAGATGGGAAACTGGAGGTTGACAGGAAAAATAGAAGCTGACAGAAAAACATAACGAGAATTTGTTAAAATAAACCAAACACTCCAAGAGCCAGCGATACCCTCAAGCAAATTAGAGCAAATTTAGAGCAAATTTATATACCCAAATTTAGAGAAAAGGGTGTTTCATTGCTTTGAGACCATGATAGTTTTTTGGCATGTTAAATAAGTTTTCTCTGCAAAAGGCAAAGGAATTTGAAAAGCCTTGTGTTTGCTCTAATGCCTGGAGCTGCTTGCTGATGAGAGAAGCTTTAGTCACAAGGAATGGGAGTGGTTAAAACAGACTGACATGACTGGTCATATCTATTTTGATTTAAGGTCTGGACAACTCAGGTCCTTACCTAACTAAAGTTTGGCAAGGAACTCTACAAAAAGCAGTGGAAAGCGCTTCAATCCCACTGCTTGCTGAAAGGATACTTTTCAAGGTGAAATTATTTGCCAAAGTTTATATTCACAGCAGGCCAACAATGATACCAAAACCAAAATAAAGCATGTCCAGTCCTACCCTGGAGCTGAATCCCACAGCTCATTTCACATGTGCAATCAGAAGTGTTTTGGATTGCTGATAGTGTGGGTGAACTCACCCTGGGTCAGACAATTCCCCTGGCCAATCTCTCCCTGATGTATTGCAGGGCATTTGAGATGCTGACTTTGTCATGGGAAGTGCAGAAAGGGGATCATACACCTTGGTTTGCAGCACTTACCACTGAGGCTTCCTGTCTCTTTGGTTAGCAAGACAGAATTTCCACCCAATTCCATGGGCCAAAGCCTTGCAGGATGAGGCTAAATATTTTAACTTGACATCAAAATTTCATGCCAGAGTGATTGTCCAGCAAGGTAGGTCATTTCCCTCTTGAGTGTTTTCCTCCTCTTATCTCTGGTGGCTCCCAAAAGCACATGTTTCACTGGAGCTCAAACTAAAACAATATCCAGCATCTGGTAAATCAGGACATCTCTGATCTTTTGGTCAGTCCCCTTTGACAGTCACACAGTCAATAAAAGGCTCAGAGGTGCAAGTAAACTGAATCCCCCTCTCTATTCCTTTCTTAGGCTTGAAGCCTGAAGAGGACAGAACAAAATTTTCACCTTCCTACCCAAATTTCAGCACTCAAAGAAGAATATGCCAATTAAAGGTGCCACAGCTTCTTCTGACAGCTGTCTTTTAGCATGACTGATGTCTGCTGGAGTCCAGAAGCCTCTGCAGAGCACACATGAAGATCAAAGACTTCTATCTAAGTCCCTTACATCAAAATATTTACTTGCTGTCATCTGGACAGATAAAGAGAAGTCATGGCCTCAACATCTGACAGCTCTCCTGTGATGCTATGAATGTGGCCCGTTTGCCATTAATGTCCCCGGTGATAGAAATAGGATATTGCAATGCCTACAGAAGGGTGGTTCCCAGACAGAGATAGCCAGATCAAATTCAACCTGGATAAGGCAAAAGGAAAACAGCCAGGTAGGAGGGATCACCAGGGAAATGGCCCTTGTGGAAGTAAATATACAGAGAGAACAAACCCTTTAACTCAAATAACTTTTTTTTTTTTTAATTCAAAAAAGGGCCTCTGATCCTTTAGCCCAGATCTGTGTGCTTGGATTTGATTCTCAGCTTGTTATTCCTTACTGCCACTGAGTCCACCATGATTTAGTCACTCCAGCTGCACAAGGCTGAAGAAAGCATTTCATTACCTTGATTAAAAGCATATTTTTATAAAAGTGCAACATCATATCTGAAGAAATCCAGGAATCACTGAGGGTGCAGAGAGGTTCAATAGGACATTTCGAGACAAATAAAGAACATTAGAAATAAAAAAGAAATCGTAAAGCAATATTAAAATATTACTAATATTGGCACTCAAGTAAAAGCTGCATTTTAGAGAGCTGCTTGTTTTCTCCCTTCTCAAGGCCTTTTTAAGCTTCTCATAAACAAGACTTTTACTGTATAAGACAAGGACCAGCACAGCAGTGACAGCAGGAGCTAAGGAACAATTTTGAATCAGTGTTGGTTTACAGTTCTATATGCTGCTGCAAATATTTCCTGGCAAGTTCTGGTATTTTTAAAAAATCACACCAGGTCCACAAAAGCATTGAGATGATTCACTCCCATTAAAATCCTTGAAGAAATCAGCAGGAGTTCAGCACTTGCTCCTAATCACACCATCAGAGCAGCAGAGGCTGGTGATAAACAGTGAACCCTGCTGCTACAGCTCCATCTGGGAAAGGACAGCAAGTTTTCAGTCCAGTTGATTTGCAAATCCCTAGTTTTATGCATCCAACAACAACCCCAGTTTTGTTTAAATGACATTTTGTTTATTACTTTTCTAGGCCGCCCAGCACACGGCCAGGCAGTCATTGAACACGAACTGAAGACTGCAAGTCAAGACTCTCAAAATGCACTGCTGCCTGCAGTGTTTTAATTTCATGTGCAAAACCAGGTATCATGAACAGAATGAAACTTTTAGTGAAGAAGTCCAGGTTAAACCTGTGACCTGGACATTTCAAATAGAAATTCCTGATTCCTAATAGAAATTTTGCCCTGGTCTTTCCCCATCCCAGGAAAAGTGGTGATTTTTCAGATCATTTATTTGGAGGTGTGTTGAATTCATATTCCCCATCCTTAATTCACAGGTTGCAGAGGTAATTTTTGAAGCAGCTCATGGAAATGGAAGTCAACCTATCTGTTACTCCCAGTACATTTTGCAGTGCTTGGATTTCTGGACCTTTTCCACAGTGTGGCATTGTTCATGTCCTTTGTCTTGCCATTAATGTCCCTACTGTTATGGTTTTGTCTGTTGGGTCAATGAGATTAGATTTCAGTAGCACAGCAAACTGAAAAAAAAAATACAAGTTATTAGATAATCATTAAAGCACATCTGTTGCCTTTTTCTGAGTGCCAAAGTCTGAATTCCATTAAACTACTGACATGGCACTTGACCAGCACTTAGTTCAGCTGTGGGCAATGAGCTGCAAAAGGATTAAAATATTAGCAGTGAGTGGATTTAGCCTAATCCTGGCACTTTTGTTTGGATTGCAGAGAAGGGTGCCCAGAGCAAGAGAGAATGAAACAATTGCAGTAAGAAAATGCCAACATTTTTAAGGCCATTCCACAAATTGTGCTGTGTTGGTGCTCCACTTTGGTGTGATGCCAAGATATCAGTTCCTCACTTCCACGCTTTCATGTGCTTCTACTCTGGGTCAAAACTCCCTGAGAACTTGCCAGCCTGAAAGTCTGGCTGCTGGAGAATGGAAACAGGTTTTCCCCCCATCACCCAGGCACCCAGAATAACAGCATTCTGAACTGGGAACAAACATTCTGTCTCAGCCACAAGCTCCTTTTCTCTTTCAGAAAGTCTTCTGAAACATCACATGGCAAATATTTTGAGTCATAGTTGCTTTTTATGCATAATTTTTGTTTATTTATTAAAGAAAACTTGTATGTGCTATGTATATCTCTTTCCAAAGTACTACAAATCACATTTTCACAGACAAAAACTACGTCTTACAAAGAAGGCCTCATGGAGGAGGCACCCACTTCCCGCAAGATGTCACTTGTGATTTAAAATGGAAGTGTTATCACATAAGCACTCTAGATGTATAACAATGTGGCTATCTATGTCTAATTCTACAGAATGATACAATATGATAGAAGAGAAGAAAAGTAAAAAAACCCAAAACTTTTATAATAAAAAAAACCCCCACATATTAGACTACAAACATTTAGGAGGATTTATTTTCCTTAAGAAATGGTCTGGAGTATTGAAATCACTGTTGCTTTTGTGTGGCTGTCAGCAGCTAATTTTAGAGTTGAGATCTTTTGTGATTTAGTATGAATTAAGATATTTTATGATTTAGTACAGGATTCCTGATTTTTTAGGCATCAAACAAGATACACACAGAGTGAAAAAAAAAATTCTTGGATGGTTTTCTGCCATCCCTGGTGAATGCAAAAATACCTCTGACCTACATAGAAATTCACAGGCACTAAAGATACAATTTAAAGACACTTGGGTTTTTTTAGTTTTGGGGTTTTTTTGCCTAAGAAATGCTTGCAAAACCAAACTACACCGAGGAGCTTCACTACCTGGATTGATTGAACTATTCCTCTATGGAGTTGGGAATCATTTACCAGCTAATAATTGCTACATTTCAAGCAAATTTGGATGAATGGAAGTTCTATTGATGATGATTGTACAACATGTAAGACACATACACCAAGGGGAGAGAGGGGCTCAGAGACAATCATGTTTAGCCAGAAATGTGGATGTACATTTATAAATTATCTTTTTTTTTTTCTGCTTAATCTAATAATTGTCCCAGATGTCCTTCTCTCCATGACTGTTGCCAACACAGCTGCTACCCTCCCATGCAGCTATTACTGTCCTTGCACTCATTAATCCCAATAAATGGTTGCTCACACAATTGTACTCCTGGAATACGCCCTTCCATGTATTACTCATCTGGGATATCAATAATAAACTAGAAAAGGATGATAAGCCATCAAATCTGTAACAGGTGGTGAAAGGCAGAGAGGCAATAAACCCTACAATTAGAAGTTTATAATTGATGATTATTTCATCAATTGTTTTGTTTTTAACAATTATTTTTCTTTCTATGACTGACTTATCTGTTGGAATTCCTCTTTTAATGAGAAGGAAGTCAGCAGGATGACTTTGCTTCTTCTTAACAGGCTGAAAAAGGCAGGCCTAGGAAAACACAGTGCCTGGGTAATGTTCCAGAAAAAGCAATTAAGGAATAAAACCCACGCAACTCTGTACTCCTTGTCCACATAAAAGGTCATATTTTTGATTGCTTTTCCTAGGGTAGGTTCTACCTTGATTCCAGTCTTGCAACATTCAGGGATAAGAAATGTATTCAGGATGTATCCTGCTGCTTGTCTGTCGTACATGTTCTACATGTACAGGAACTGTACCTAAAAAACTCACCAAAAAGCCACTCTTTAAACTTGGTTGATAAAATATTTCCAGTTTAACTAATTGATGGATTTGGCAGTCCATGCATGAAGCTCATCCATGAGGCCCATGCCCCTCCTGTGTCATGGAGGAATTTGGAAGAACTTCCACTGCCTTGGAAGTCAGTTTACGTACTTGCAGAGTCTGCATTTTTATCTCAGCTCGTCAACAGCAGCTGCAAATCTATCTGGAGAGAACCTGGCTCCTCTGGCTTCCAGAACAAAATGAAAGTCAAGAAATTGTAGATAATTGGCTGCAAGGGTGGTTTGGGGTTTTTTGTGTCTTTGTTTTGTTTTTCTTTTTTAAAATCCAGAGCATTTCTCAGCCCTTTGGAAGGAAGAAGGAGAACAATCATGCTGGACACAAAGCCTAACTTTAGTGATTTTTTTGTCACCATAGGAGGGATCAGCCCTCATGTCTGGCTTTCATGTAAGGTACCCCATGTACCAGAGCTAAGGGTAAAGTTGTGCCAGCATTCATGAAATAATTCAAAATTCCCAGGATGAGAATTGCTGTCTCGTGCTGTCAAATCATGGTTCAGGAACTCATTGAGGGTGTGAAAAATTTGGATTCTGGTCTCCCCTCCTCCAGTGGACAGGGTGTTTTCATGGAATCAAAGAATCATTGAATGGTTTGGGTTGGAAGGGGCCTTAAAAATGGGGGGTTGCATTTAACAAGGTTAATGCAAAATAGGCCAAGGAAGGGACAGTTTTCAGGCATCTCCTTTTCTGTCTGCTAATTAGAGGAAGCAACCACACAAAAGCAGTTTCCTTGGCTTGGCAGTCCCTGAGTTTTTTTTCTGAAAAACAGAATAATGTTAGTGGAAAACAGAGAGCACACAGAGCAAGCCATAGGGCCTGGAGCATCCTTCAAACAGGGAAAACTCTAATCCAGGTCTTCTCCCCACTCAGGCATTGTGCTACCACTCCATTTCTGTATGAAAGTGTCTCAGCTGCCACAGTGGGGATGGTCCTTCCAGTCTGTCACTGACCCTCAGCCTCTTTGCAAGTGTTTTACAGAGCTCTGAAATGCAAATCTTCTGTGAGGCCACTGCCCACCTCCCCAGTGCTTGTTACAGCTATAAAATGGGATTGGGGCCAAAGTGTGATGTGATCTGGCAACTGCAGCCTGCAGGACGGTGCCCTGTGGAGTGCTGGGTTCCAAAAGCAGGTTAGAGAAGCCATAAATCTGTTTGTACTTGCAATGGGAGCCCATTTGCTCTCTTTTGTCCAAGGCATCTCTCACCTCTTCATAGATCCTCAATTATTCCCAGTGATTTTGTATTTTACTTGCAGATCCTGGCATTTCCTACAGGAGACTTTATAAGAACACATCCCCAGATTTGTGCAAGCCTGATGTTAAACATTTCATTAAGGGCTGCTTTCTGTTTTTAGAAATAAAATCAAGACTACATCAGCCAGAGGTGACAAAGATCTGTTTCATACCTTGCACATGGGTAGAATCTCAGTTTGGAAAGCAAACAGGTCACTTCAGCTTTCTTAAGAAAGTTCCTGTGACTCAGACCACTGCCTTCTGGACAATTATGACCTAAATGTGACTAAAATGCTCCTAATCTTTGCAGTGGCCTGTGTACGCTGATAAAATGCCCATTTACCTGCTGTGGTCATGGGCTGACATCAGTTCCCCCATTGATGTCATAATCAGATATTTCCTGGTCTTCAAGTGAAAAAATACCCACCAAGGTCTAAAGGCCCCTGTCATAGTTCAGGCCTGAGGAATATTTTCATAGCATCAAGGTTAGAAATAGTAAAATAATGATTCATTTCTGCTCTTTTTAGCAGCCTGATGCACTTCCAGCTGAGCTCTGATTCTTGACGTGTGATTTTATTCCCATCAGCAAAGAGCATGACATCTTCTTATTTCAGTGCTTGGGGAAGTGCTTGGGAGAAAAATATGGCTTATTTTAGCTGTTTGCAAAACACCACCTAAGAGGAAAAGGAAAAGGCAGGTGGGTTACAAAGAGGCAATTGAACAGTTCTATCACCCCTTTAATGGTGTAAGACACATTCAACACAGAGCAGACAGCCAAGAGAGGCACCAGCTTAAGGGGTGAACAACTTCCGGGCAAACAGCATTACACCAACTTGTAAGAAAAATTTACAGAAAATAAGAGAAATTTCACAATTACAGATTTCCCCAAGTGGCTGCTATTTGTAAGAAAACCACTAAAGAACTCTTTTTTCTCCTTATTGGGACGTCTCCATAACATTAGCAAGTAAACTAAAGTAAAACTATTTTAGAAGTAGCAAACTAACTAAGATTTGATGTTTTGTTTCTTTACATTGTTAGCAGGAACAAAAAGTTACAGGAAAAAGAGACGTGTTCTAAATGTTTTATTCTGATTTTTATGACTCTTACTTACTGTTAGTAAATTTTCCTTTATACCCTTCTAAAGTTTTAAACCACTTTACATTTCTCCTAATCCTACCTCACAACAAAAAGGAAGTACACTAGTAATTAATCAACACTAAAACCCACCACACTCATTAGTACACCACCCAAAAAAATCTCAAATTAGCAAACCAAAAGCACTACACAAAATTAGTGTTTCTACCCAGTTCAAACTAAAACCTCCACATCATCCTAAGAAAAAGGGTCTGCTTTTAAACAGAGACAGGTACATTTATTTTTATGCAACGGATTATTGTATCAGTTATTGCATCCTTCAGAGGCTACAGCACCACTTTTCCCAAAAATCCAGATTAAAGCAATTTGCTTTTTACCTGAAACAATCCCATATACTTGGGGAACCCTTGCGGAATAAAGACAAGGAGCTAATGAGCACACTTCACCATAATCTTCATTTTTCCTGCATTAGGATGTTTTTATGAACCCTGAGGTCATGTGCTGAGTGGGAATTTTTGAAGGAATGTTGAATGATTTAGAGATGGGATGTATGATTTTTCTAGATGGTGTGATTTATTTGCTTTATTTTTTATATACATAGGGAGGGTGAGTTTGGTTTATATTTTTATTGTGTGATTTAGAAGGTTATAAGACTTTTAGTTATAAGATTTTTTAAGGATTTAATGATTAATTAAATATTGTTAATAATGATATTTATGGGTTTGATTTAATTTTTTAATATTTTGTTTTATGGATTTATGTTATAGTGTAAGTTCTTTTTAGTTAATTATGTTATTATATATAAACTTATAGTATTGTATTTTAATTTTTTGTTTATTTTTGTTATCAGATTTTTTCATATTTTAATTTTTAATTTTAAGGGTTTTTTTTTTAACTTAATGTGTTATTAACAGTTCTGATATTCTGAGCACCAGAACTGATGGAGTATCAGTGCAGGTTCCAATAAGCTCCAATACTCTTTGTCAAATGCAAAGCCTGATCCTTAAGAGTCGAAATATTAGTGCTTGTAGGGATCCAACAGATCTTCACAAGGTGTTCACTGTCTCACAGAAGTCTGGAATTGCAACCTGTTGCTTTTCACTGGCTACAATAGAAAAGAATTGACATTCTGCAAAAGCCTTCTGCAGGAAAACAAACATCGTGACTTACACTGAACTCCCAGATATCTCAGACATCTACAGACATCTACAGATCTCCCAGACATCGACAAAGGAAAAAAAAAATCGGTTTTCTATGTAGAATATTTATTTGTTTTTCTATGTCGAGTAACAACAGAAGATAGCAAATATTTTGCCCTTCTTTTTCAGAAAAAGAAATAATCCTTTTGTATAACTTCCATTTTTAGGTTCAAGCATGGACATGACTGACAGGTGTTGAATTTATGTACTGCCATGATTTTCAGTAGAAAAGAAGCAGTAAAACATAAAGTGTGGTCTGCTGGTTTTAAACTTGTGCTTTGGTTAAAAAAAATAGTTTCAATTTTATTATAAAGGAAATATTTGTACATTTAAGTCTTGAAGCTGAATGGAAATTGGATTGCTCATGGTTTGGCCAGAAGTTACCTGTAACTTTTTCCTGATGTAAAAGGTTTTCCTCTTTCCTCTTGGCGACATTCAGAATACTGTAGGCCAACCATTTATGGCAAAGTCTTGCGTTTATTGCTCAGAATGAAGAACACACTGCAGATAAAGGCACACAATTCTTTTAATTCTAACAATACCCTTGAATGAGAACCAGGAATTGTGTTAACTTTAAGGTCCATTCTGAGAGTTTCCAAGAATTCTTAGACTTTTGGAATATTCCCTAAAATGCCTACTTCTTCATTCTTTTATTGTCAAGAAATAAACTGGCAGATCTCAAAAAATCTGCAAGTTATTATTTACAGATTTTTCAAAATTAATTTTTAATTACAAAAACCCAATCCCGTAACATTCTTCATTTATCTCAAAAGGAACAAACTAATGGAGTAACTTCAGAGCATTTATTGCTCACTGGGAGATACTGTACCAGACAGTCCATGGCACCTAGAATAATTATCAAGCTTTTATTATATTATTACTGTCACCTGCCCTGGCAAAGATCACATGACTTAAGAAGAAACTCTGGAGTAAGACAGAAAATGTTGAATAATAATAGGTTGAAGTCTTGTTCCCATTAGGTCAAAGACAATAATTCCTGCTGATTTCAGTAGTCTTGGTGGGGCTTAAGAAATATTTTGCCAGAGTCACTCTGCCTGATACAGCTTTGGGTTTATTTTTAATCAAACTGTGGTATCAGAAATTAGAGCAAGGAGCTGATAAGTTCTTTTTCTGATACTCCCATCTCCATTCCCCACAGCAGATGCTTGTCTGGGCTGGGTAGGTCACTTTAGGAGTCTTTTCTAAGAAAATTCTCTTTTTTTTCTTTGTTGTGGGCTTCCCCAAAAGTGACACTGTCCTGAGCTGCAGCTTCAGCTCCACAGCATTTCAGCAGGGATATACAGGAGCCGAGGATTACTCACCTTCTGCTTCAGTAACGAGATGCAGAGACCAGTGATTTTTAATAAATACTACACAAGGAGCAGCTAGACAAGAATATTTTTCTTTAAGTTCAATGTAGCTACTGCTTGTTCCTTGGTAGAAACAGCACTTTCTCTAACAACAGCACTTAGAGGCTCACCAAAACTAGAAAAAAAAAAAAAAAAACAAAAAAACAACTCAGAGGAGGGGAAAAGTCACCACTTCAAGTTCTAAAGAGCTGTAGTCTATCACGTAGATTTTTGAGTGTGTACGGAAATTTGAGTTTATTTTACCAAGGTGTTTTCCCCACCACAAGATGTCACTGTTTTTTATTTCTTTCCTCCCATCTGACCCTGTCCACCTCTTGAGTTCCACAATGGTCTCTAAAGGGAAAACGATCCGATCTCTCAAACGTGGATATTTTGTGTACCTGTTTATTTTGACCATCTGCTCTCTTTATGCTAGATTTGAAAAACCCGCTGTTTTGTGGCTTTCAGTGTTTATTTATTGCAGATATTCTTTTCCTTTCACACTGTAAAATGTTTCACAGCCTACCACTTCACTTTTGAATTTTCATTCTCAAACTAACACAGGCTTACTTTGGGTCCACTCAATAAGAAAAATGTTTTAGATGTGAGACTAATCCAGATAGTCTGCTAAATTTGGGGGGCTCTACCAAGATATTAAGGGCTTGAGTTTTAAATTCCTGATGAAATCAGGCATACAAATTTCTAGACAGCATTTAACACACTTCTAGTACAATAAAGGTTTTTTTAGATTGGACATCAGGATAAGGTTTTATTGCATACACTTATAAATATGACATTATTGAGTAAGTAAATGTTCTCGTAAGAGACTTGTACTGTCTGCAAAGACAAGAGGATTTATTGATATCCATATTTATCTGAAAAGAAAAAAAGACATTTCCATTAGCTGAAATAGGAGCTGGTGACAACTGATTTTATCTTAAGATGTATTCAGAATGTTCCTTGTTGGCTCTTTTTATCTGGATTCACCAAGATGTTGCCAGCATACTCTCAAATACGGGTGTTACATGGGGACTGGATTTCTGCAGAATTCAGATTTTGAGGAAGTTTCTCACAGTGATGGCTGCTTGAGTGAAAAAGTTGGCTTTGTGTGAGAAGTGTGAGACATCTCCCAGGCCTGACCCACCTCTAGTTACTCCTTTAATAACCCAGGGCCCTGTGCACAGTGAGTGGGACATGCAGGGCTCTCCTTTCCACATAATGGACAGGCTGCACTAACCCTGCATCTGCTCCTGTGTTAGCCTGTCACTCACAATCAAGGGTTACTTGATGCCTAAAATAATTCCTCCCCTGACAACTAATTCATCTGGGAAGAAAAAAGACTCCATCCAGATGGTGAGAATCTTACAGGCTCCTATTTTCTTTTCTTTTTTTTTTTTTTTTTTTTGGAATGGCAAAGTCTCTCTATTTTTTAATAGACATGCAGTAAGTTATATAACATTCTTGGAGCTATCCCATGCTATTATCAGCCTTTAACTATGCCTTAGGCATTCAGAAAATAAAGCTTTCCCTAACCTGGGAGACTCCATCTCTAAAAATGGGGACTGCTAAAATCCTTTACAGAAGTGAGACCTTATACGAAATACTATATTTTTCTCAAGATGTGAAAATTAAGAATGGAGAGGGTGATGGGGAAAGGAATGGGGCAGACATTTTTAACTCTGTGCATCATTGACCTGCAGAGGTTGTTGGCAAGTGTCTCCAACTGTGGACTTCCTCAAGGCTCAGACACCAGGAATGTGTACTTTTAGTCTAGCATTTAGCAGGTATCCCAGTGATAAAATGCAGAATGATCTGTGAGTTGTAACTGAGGATATAAAGATATAATATCTGTGAAAGGATGCCTTATTTCCTTAGCTAAAGTGCCAGGCTTTAGGAATGGGTTTTCAAGAAACATGTGCTCTGTCTGTTGAGAAAGATCACATAGCCTTGCCCTGCCATGCAGAGGGGTGCCAGTGTAAGTGATTTTTTATTCTTTGGTTGTAAAAGAGCAGCATGACAGTTGTAATGCTGTTTTTCATAAACTGAGGTTCCTGTTCTGGCATGGGTCAGACAGAAAGGCAGCTCTCCTGGCTTTTACAAAGTCAGTTTCCTAATAATGTGTTTGGAGAGAAGGGCCTGGAAAAAGGTTCAGGAAAGGTCAAAATGCAAACATGAATGTTATCTATCAATTCTGAGTCAATTTTTTTATCAGAATCATATCTGCTGCCTTTCGGAAGAGCAAGCAGGGTACCATCAAGAGTGACAGAATATTAATCTGTATTAGTGGGAGTGAAAATTGGCAAAAGCAGTGAAATACCCTGCTTTTGTCAATGAGATAACATTGTGTGATGTGTTTTATTTGGCGCCAGTCCTTTAGCATGGTGAACAAAAAATACAATTCTACTGTAATAAAAAAATACAAATGGAGTTTTCAAAATGGCATCCCAGAGCCAAAGGAAGGCTCCCTACCCAGGCCTCCCTCTTGTGCTATTATTCCCTAGAATAAAACCTAAATTCTAAATTCTAAAACAAGAATTATTATTCTAGTTATTCCCACAAATACCTATGCCCAGGACTATGGTCCTGGGACTGATGGACACCCCAAGAGAAATTCCCTGGACATGGGAGCCTGTGTGACTCCTTATTTGCTGTGATCTCCAGTGGGGGCACCTCTGAACCTGGAATAACCCCAGACCTCACCCCATACTCGCACCAGATGATCCCTTAAAGCTGCTTAGGAGTGACAGGGCACAGCAATAAACTGATGAAAATCAATTGTCTCAGTGTAAAATCGCTTCCTTAGGCTCAAGATGCCACCCCAGCCCTTCCTAGTGCTGCTCTTGGGGGTCAGGACTCCCTGTTTGCTGGCTGTCCTAGGTGGTAACAGCTCCTGTGGGGTCCCTTTTCCCATTTATTGCAAAATCCTGTTGTTTTGGGTGTCTCTGTTTGTGGGAAGCTCTGTGAGGAGAGGCTGGGGCTGCACTGAGCTGCTCCAGCCCCCCCAGGCACTGCAGTGCCACCACCAGGCACAGGTGAGCCCCTCCTCTGGGCTGCTGGCATCTCCAGGAAGGTGTTCAATAAAGAGAAAAATGCTGGATGGGCAGAGGAGAAGGGGTAAAAGCCAAGGAACAGTCCTGGAGCACCCAGATCAGGGCAGAAGGAGAGGACAAGAGGTGCTCCAGGTGCTGGCTGGAGCAGGGATTCCCCTCAGAAAGACCATAGTGCAGTGGGGACACGTGAGGATGGAGAGGCAGAGGAGCCAGAGTGGAGCTGAGTCTGGGAAAGAGTGAGTGATTTCCCTGTCCTTATCTCAACCCACGAGCTAGTCCATCATGGGTCTAGCTAGAGGTCTTCCCCTCTCCCCATGTTCCTGAGCAGGGGAGTGGGCTGGGTGAGCAGCTGGATGGTGGCCAGAGTTGGCTCACCCCATATGTACAGAGTACAGCCTCTTGCTCTGAGGAACCTCCCAGGAAAATAAGGTGATAAAGTGGACAAAAGGGAAAGATGGTTAATTTTAGAAGTAATTCAGAAGCTGAGGCACAGAAACTGATTATATTGTATAGTTACACAGGGAGACCAGTTCAGTGACCCCATGTTCCAGGCACCGAGGTCCTCAACCAACTTTCCTCCCACATCAGGACCATGGAAAAGTGCTCTTCTCCTGTATTTTTGCCAGTTAACTGTCACTTTATATTCCAAAGGGGCTCAGGCTACATGCATTGAATCTGGCCTGAAAACAGGCTGTGGTATTTCCATCTGTCAGTAACAGATTAAATGAAGATTTCACGGATTCTTTATAAACAACCCTAAAGCTTCACCTCAGCTATTTATATCTAAACTGCAGAAACCTTCATGACTGATGCCTGGACTCTGCCAAATTCTTGCCAATAGACTGACAGCCCAAATTCTGTGAGACCTGTGCCCCACTGAAGAGCAACACTGAATTCCCATTCCTCAATAGTCTGAAATGTTTTCTACTGACTCATGATCTGTGGGAATTAATACTCATTTTGCAAGAAGGTTCCTAAGGGTCAAATGCTAATTTTTACCACTTACATTTCTGCTTAAAACATTATTTTTAGGGTGGTTTTTTTTGGTTTTTTTTTTTTTTTTCTGGCCAACAAGCATAGGTCTAGCAAGTAATATTTATTTATGACTTTCAGATATCTGCTTATTGCTAATGTTTTTAAAAGGAAGAAAGGAATCAGAGAGTGGGTGATTTCTTTATAAGAGAGAAATGTGTGGTTGACTACAATAATGAGCATTTTAATACTGGAAAATAAGGATTATTCAAATTAATTGACCCTCTGTGTTGATATTGTTACCCACAAAGGTTCTCAGAAAGATAATTTAAATGAAGCACCTGAACACAGGAACCTCTGAAATATTTATCCATGAGCAGAGCTGGGAGTAGAATCAGCATACACATTTCTAGCACAGCTGGTTTTATTTTATTATTTGGAAAGTATCATTCACCAAGTTAAATACAAATATTTTGGGCTAAATGTGTTGGACAAATCCTTTTACAAAACTGATAGCTTCAATTTTGAAAAACTGTTCAGCCCAAGTGGATTTGCTACAAAGCAAATGAGGAAACTGAAATCAGGAGCAGAGGAAAGTAAATTTCCTTCCATCCTTCCCAGCTTCCTTTCACCATTTTGGGGGTTTGTTTAGAAGGCAGTGCTGAGAATCCTGTAAAGATGTGTTAGATTTTTCCCAAAATTTTGCAGTTTAGTGTAAGCACTTTCCGCTTTTTTCTCACACTTCATATTTTTTCAGTGAGGAAAAACTGAGGAAAACAACAGAAGAAAAAGAGAGAAATATTTGGGAATTTTTTGTATTTGCTAGTGGGTTTTGGCACATGGAATTGTATAAGAAATACATGTTTATTCTTCAACAACCCCCATTTCATGTGGATATTCAATCCTGGCCTAACCATTGTGGCAAAATGCATAATTTTTCCCCACTACTGTACTTGTATGATCATCATTGGCAATTTAATGTATTTTCAGCACAATTTCTGCTCCAAGTTCTAGACATGAGTGACGACCCTAATGTGAATGTGAATAGAGATGTGGGAAGTCAGACCCAAGAAGAAAGAAGAGCCCACAGAGACCTCAGTGGTCCCAGAGAAAAAGTGTCTGGTTGACAGTTTGAAACCTCTAACAGTGAACCAAAAACTTAATGCTCACAGGGTTTTTAAGTACTGGCAGTGGGTGAATTTCCTACACCTTGACCCTCAGGAAATTCTAAACCACATCACAAAATAATCTCAAGCAGTTCTAGCTTGGCAGGGGGAAGGATATAAAATTCTTGGGCTTGTCCTGGACTTTGATAAAAATAATAATATAAATGGGTTCAGATATTTTTGAATCTCCACAATCAGGCCCTCCAATCAGTGGTCAGCAGTGTGATATTTTGTCAGCTTCTCTGGCAACAGTGAATTAATGCTGCTGACCTCTCAAACAAAAGCCAAAACCTTGACCTGGTTGCTGGGTGAGCTTATTTAAACAGAGTTGGTTGCACTATTAAACTTTTTCATCTAGGTGCTTTGATTAGTCTGGTACAATGAGTGCTTGTTCTCACTTCAGAAGTTCCTCAGGGTCTGGGAAGGCAGGGAAGTTTGTCTTCCCCTCCAAGCCCTGAATAAAGTCAGACTGTGAGAGGTGGTACATAATAAATCTCAGATTCTGCTCTGCAGTGATCAAAACCAAATCAATTAAGTTTAAAACATGGAGATAAAGTACTTCTTTATCTAAGAACTTGTCAACACCCTATCTTGGTAAGACTATGTCTTTTTCTTACTTGTATTTAGAGGAGAAGTGTTTTGGTAAAATATTGTGTGTTTTATTTAGTTTCAAATTCTCATATAAATGCAGCTTGATAGATCTGAGTAATGCATGAGTAATATACACTAGGCAGTGCAAATTGAAATAAATGTGATGAGACAGAGGGAATCTTTCTGGTAAGCAAATAGGAGAAGGAGGCTCGATTGAAAGAACAGCCTTTTTGAATAGGAAAACAAGCACGAAAAAAGACCAGAGTCTTTCATATAAATTCTGTACGAAGTCAAGAATCTTTCTTATTGATTTTAAACCTGATTAAAATCAACTGTTATTACCAGTCTACCTTGTTTAGTGTGCTACTAACTGGGACACCCTGCCTGCTTCTGAAGGAGAATGAAGGGTGTGTATAAACAAACTGTGTTCTTGCTTTCGCAAGACATTTGGAGATTTATAATATTTCTTTTAAATGAAAAAGTGATGTTTGGTTACAATGTCTGTTTCCAGGAGTGCTTAACTTTTATGCTGATGTAAACGAAGAGTTTTCACACTTTCTGGGAACTTCTTGTGAATTGCAAATAGAGTAGAGACAAGGAACTGGTGAGGGAAAGATGAGTTCAGTGTCTCAGATTCCTTAACATGAGCTTTTCAGACAGGATTGGAATAGCTGTTATGGCTTGATTTATTTTTTATTTTGGCAGCAGCCCTCCCTTATTTTGGCAAGAGAGCCTTTGTGTTGGGATGGGTGCATGAAACTGCCCCTACAAGCCATTTGTCTCATCAAAGACCTTCTATTTACAGCTGTCTCATGGCACCTCATGGCTACAAGGTCTGCAGTTCTCACATTTGCTGGATGTCAAGGAACTATAAAATAATTAGCCCAGAATTAGGCTGTTTAACCTAGATCAGTTTACAACAAGGTGTTTTCTCAGTGCTTGTTCAGCACCATGCAGCGAGCCCCATTTGCACCACCTTAACATGGAGCTGTTCATACATTAGTCAGCAGTTATTCACACATTGCCCCATGGAATAATTTCACAAAGAGCTGTATAACCCAGGAGTTGAAAAGGAGTTGGTTTCATTGCTGGTTTAACATGTGCAGCTGTTTAACCTTGACACCCCTTTGCTAAATGCTCAGGAAAACCCATGCCCTAACACATCATTAAAAAACAACAACAAAAAAAGATTCTCCTGTTCTCCTGGTCATCTCAGATCAGATAAGGCTCATAGCCTAAAATATATCATTGTTTAAAAGTCCCATAGAGCTGCCACTTAAAAAGACAGCTTCCATAAAGCGCTTCCATAAAGCACTTCCAAAAGACGTGAACTCAAAGAAGATTAAAGGAGATTTTGTTTATGTGTACAGATATATATTCGAGTGGGAAGTCAGGCTCTGTGTTTCAATCATATCTGAAATGATGACTCAGGATCCAATTGCAAACATGAGCAACCTGGGCTGGTTCCTGCCCATGGCAGGGGATTGTAATTAAATCATCTTAAGGTCCCTTCCAAACCAAACCATTCTGTGCTGTGATTCTATGATGGAAGGAGCTGGTGCTGCTACCCAGCCAATAATTCTGACCAAGCCACTTTAATAATAATGAGTTTAATCACCCTTCTAGACTGGATAAGATTCCACTGTGTTCACTAGGTTGTTCTAAAAGAAGTAATCTTCTGTCTTATCTTGGTTAACTAGCATTGAAACACTTCAGAGAATTAAAGACCACAACTAATGAAGGAGGATATTCTGGTAGAAGATATTTGTAGTGGTCATAAAAATTTCCCACATGGTGGAAATACATAAAAACAGCTCACGAAAATTTTCAATTTTTAAATGAGTATCTAAGGTGTAAAATCTCCGTGGTTAGTGCAGGGACTGGTTCTGGTATTCGCCAGTGTTGTTCTATGTCTAATCAAATCTCACTGAAACAGCATTTTTTTTAATTTATTCATAGTTGGAGTCACTGTTGTTGAAGAGGCAACAACCAAATGCCTCAAAGTTTTAGACTTCGAGTCAATCAAGATGCATGTTTGAGATAGCAGAAAACTCCAGCCTATTTATTATAGAATTTACATACTTGTGGCTCACAAGTGAATTCTTGCCCTACTCTACTTAAAAGAGATGCTTCTCTAGATCTGATGCTGCATCTTCAACCCTTCTTAAATAAGTGTTGCACTCTCCACCTGCTGAAGCCAGCCCTTGTGACTGGCAGAGGTCTTAGAAAGGATCTGAAAGAAGCAAAGAAAGTAATCATAACTTTTCAGGAAAAATCTGAGTTGTAAAATAATATAAAGCAACATTTAAATTAACCAGTTAACCAAAGAAAGTCAACAAGTAAAAAGCAATGCTTCAAATAATAGCAACACATAAATCAGGTGGCTTTGGATTTTTCCTGGAAGCAAACTGGACAGAGATAGTGCCGAATTCTTTTCCTGGTGTGAGCCAGGAGGAATTCTGCTAAAAGCAGCACTAGTGGGAGCCAAGTCAGACTCGTCCCAGGTTTCCCAGTGCTCTAGATCAGGCTGACAAGCTGTCACCTGTAAGTCCTTCCTGTAAGCCCAAGTCAGGAGGTTTGGAAGCCAGGCTGAGGGTTATAGGGTGATACCAGTTAACATCCACTTGAATAGCAGAGTGCCATGGGTCAGTGGTAAAATGGAAGGCTTAGCAATGGATCAAATTGTATCTGCCAAGTATATTTATCTTTCTGCCTGCTAAGTGTTAAAGAGTCCTAGTGACACTGATAAGGGAACTGTTACTTATATTTGCAAAGCCTAAATACATCAGGTCACGACCCTGATTGGATAAGTGGTAGCTAAACCCTTATGGCTCCCTAACAATGGAAAAAAATTACAGCGCTGGTAATTGGGCACCAGCTATGGGGGGAAATGGGAATGGCCAGAAGTACAAAGCCAGATTATGACTTTCTGACTCCTTGGCATGCTTTAGTGAGTATATGGACCATGCCACTTCAGTCTGATCTGCACAAAGGGTTTGTCTTTGAACAAGCCAAGACTGACAGCTTTTTTCTGCCTCTATGTGGAGTTAAAGTCTGGGACTCATGTCACTGGTGCATGACAAAAAGTGTAGAAGTAACACTTTAGAGACACAGTGGGCCTTCTGCTGCTTCTTTTGTTGCCTGAACAGGGCAGTGCTCTTCCGTGTCCCCAGATACAATAAAGGTGCTGGTCACTGCTTTGGTCAAGGATGGAACCGGCATAACAGCCCTGCAATGGTGCAGAACTAATCTGTGCCGGGCCTTTCCTGTGTGATAAACCCACACCCAAGTAACCTAATCTGCAATGGGAAATCACATACAAAAAAAACCAAAAAAAAACCCCAAACTCCACCCCCCTCCAAGTGCCCAGTGTTTAGTGAGGGCCTGAATCTTTTCACAGCCATTTGAAGGTTTCCATTGGGGACCCTGGTCATTTGATGTGACAATTAGCAAGAGGACTTTTGTACTCCACTGAGATTAAATGGCCCTCTACAATAATTATTTTATGCCTTGAACAGAAACAACAACAACAAAAAAACCACAAAAAAAACCACAAAAAATATCCCAAAAAAAAAACCAGAGCAGATAACATTGTTACATCAAACAGCAAATGGATTGTGCTTGTAACAAATTATTTTCTTGTATTAAAGAGAAGTGTTACTTTTCCCATGAGAAAAAGAACCCTTGAAATTATAACACAAAATTTCCCCATACTGCTTTTTGTCTCCCCACATTTTTACCTTCATAACCCAGTCAGTTTGCTTTGACCCCAGATAATTTTTTAACTCTCCTCATCTTTTAATCTCTGTATGAAATATTAGCGACCTGAAGGGGAAAAGTGTCAATGCCACCTGAAAGCTCTTTTTTTTTCTTTTGGCATCAGGGCCAACATGCTGGCAGATAAAGTACCCTACTGAAAAATTCTCTTCAGCTTTTTTTCCTTCTCCAGCTATAATTTTGTGCAAGGTACCTCTAAGTAGACTTGTTCATCATTCTGAAGAGATGACCAAAGACTTAAGGAACAGTGGATACAAGCAAAGATATTTGACCAAAAAATTAATAAAAACAGATCTCCAAACCTGTTTTTAGAAATTTAAACTAAAAACCTCCTATTTTTCTTTACATTATTGAGCGATCTATATATGAAACTGGAGATTCCATCACCGGGAATGCAGTTTCCTTTGCAAAAAACCAGATTAGGTATATCTTTACTTCTCTGGGTCAGAATTAGAGGTATTCTCCTCCCTTCTGGACACATATGCTCCAGAAGGGAGGAGAATACCTCACATTTTTAACTTGTCATCTATACTGTAAAAACCCCTAACTCACCCAGCATTTTTAACATGTCACCTTACACTGTGAAAACCCCTAACTTCCCCAGCATGCTGCTATCAGCATTTAGTCCTAGCAAAAGAAATAATTTTTTGAAGGTAGAATGGGTGGGACTAATCATGTTCTCACTTGGATAATCTAAGTACAAAGGAGACAAGATTCAAGATGCATTTTTTTTCCCCAAAAGACAGAGTGAATAGTCTTACCAATTTCATTGGCAGTTATGCCTGTACTTTGCATTCTCATTGCAAAAAAAAATGTATTTATTTGTCTACTGCCAGAGTTACCTGAACTTATGTGCTACAGATTGCATTTCATAGCTCCAGTCCTTTGAATCATGCAGAGGCTTATTTCATTAATGGTGAGGTTTTTTACAAATGTTTTACACCAGTATAAAATATACCCATTTCAGAGGAAGGTAATGGATTGTTTGTGTCATCTGGAGCTAGGTGAATAATTTGCACATTGTTGCTTTCTTCACCAAGTTTTGTCTTGCATTTGTGATTTTATTGCGTGTGTGATTTGATGGACATCCAGTAAACTGTTTATAAGCTGTATTTTCCTGATAGTTGAGATCCATAATATAAGATGGATTGCTAGAATCCCAGTAATACAGTTGAAAGGCTTAGAAGCATGTTTTTAGTGCAAGAACAAACATTTAGCAATTGAAAAATCACAGCCTGAACCATTTTCAGTATTTGCTTAAAATTCATATCTATTTCTGCTAAGGAACACCCAGAGAGTGATCCAAATGAACTGAAACTAAGCTGATTTAGATTTATATCAACACACAAAAAAATATTTCTAGAAATGTGCTGTGTGATGTGCTCAGGTCTTGTGCAGCTCAAAGTGATCCAGGTGATATTTACCTGAGTCCTTGCAAGCAGCAAGACAGGAGAAGCCCACACAAACCTGAGCAAAAGGTTGCAAAAGTGGACAAGAGCATGCAGGAGAGCAGAGTTAAATCCCTGCAGGCTCACCTGCCCTGAGAGCAGCTACTGCACAAACCAAGAGATGATTAAAAATAGTTCAGCAGCACCTCAGATCAGAGTTTCCCACACACACACAGACAGCATACGCACTGGGGAGCCAGGCAGAGCAGTCTGCCACAAGCTTGCTTGTAGATTCTTTGCTTCTTTTTTGCCAAGGTCGGGATTAAATGTGTGAGATGGTATTTCTTGTTTGGACTCAGAGGTTTGTTAGTTCTTATCTATATTACAGTCTCACAAACCCTGAGTTCTGCAGCACTTCACTCTAACAAACTAAAAATGGAGCCCCATCTCTCTCTCCACAAGGTCTTTTAAGGATAAACTGTCCAGTTAAGAAATGACACCTCAATTTTTTTTACTTTTAACTCAATAACCAACCACCCATGCCCTGCAATGGGGACTTTTTTTATCTAATCATACAAACCACCCAAACCCATGGAGAAGAAGGTGAAGAAGGACCAGCCTCTGACCTAAAACCTCCATCTTACCATATATATATAACTATATTCTAAAACATTAAACTCTTAAGTTTCCTACCATGTGATATTACACACTTCTCTTCAAACTCCACACCCACAATCCCAGTTCTGTCATTCAATTTTGGAAGCCTTCTCCATGGCCTCAGGTCAAATGCAAAGTTCTCTTGGGGGTCAGTACCTGTCAGCACAGAAAGTCTGAATTTCTCAGTAACCAGGGTTCCAGCACTTGCTCGTATCAGAGGAGTGAGCATCCAGTTAGTGAGGGAATCTATTTCTCCTCCTTGTGCAGTAGTCTCACCCCTCAGGGAAGTGTAAAGAGCTGGAGGTGTGAAGGCACCACAAGCTCATCTACATTTTGACAGTCCCTGATACTGTTTGGGGTACTGTTCCCTGTACTAAATAGAAAAAAAAAGTTACTTTTTCACCTCTGTGCTGCCAAGGTATAAGTCCTACACCCAGAGGTATGGGGTTTGTATGAAAGAAGCACCCCTTTCAATGCATCCCACCCTTTCTGCTCCTTTTGAACACAAAATATTCTCAGTGCCTGACTAAGTGGCCTGCAGTGTGTGAAAACATTTTGCCAGTGCTTTGTGGGAGAGCTGGGCACCAGAATTCCCAGACACCCAGCAAGAGCTGACCTGCTGTCACGGGGAAGAGGTGCAAGTCCCAAATCCCAAATGCTGGGAGTAGCAGTGGTACTGCACTGGTTTTAAACACAGTCCTTATGAGCTTGTGGAAAGATAAAGACTCAGCACAGGCACAGGACTGAGGGTCGAAGAGAGCCGCCATTACCCAGATAAGCTTTGGAGCAGTACAGAGCATTGACTTCAAGAGGATTCACACTGCAGCTTAAGTATTTAACTGAGATAGCTATATTTAAAAAATTCTTTTTAAGGCTTAGTTACATGGGGAAGTTGTGCTGATCTGACCCAGGATATAAATTTAATTGATTTAGGGAAATCAGTGAGAACTCCTGTGGGAATATATTCATTTCAGCATAAGACAACAGCAATTAGTTTGTCTTAAATTAGCGTAGCTTTAAATTAAATTAGAAGTGGTATTTATCTACTTACCTAATTATTTAACCAAGCTTTAATAATGTTGATTTAAAAACTGCCTGGAGTTAAACCAGTGCACTTTTGCTGTGGATACAATACTTTTGACCTTGTTACTTGAATTATGCAGTCTTCATCCCTGATTAAATTGATCCTGAAGCCACCTCCTAGAGTGGGTGTGAAGAGAAGCTAACAGCTTGTGCTCTCTCAAGTCTCTTAACAATAAGACCCAGCTACTTTTGGTTGAGCTATGGAAAAGATGCTCCAAAAACATGTTTGTAGTCTGCTCCAGGGGTATACATGTACATACGTTTTTTTAACTGCCAGAGATGGTGTGAAAAACATCAGAGTTTAGGAAATGATAGAGCGAGTGAGTGGCAAGGAAGGATCACGTCATCCTCTAAGGCAGCCTTCTGCAGTCTTCATTCCAGGATGTGAACAGCAGCTGTGGGATGTGCATCAAAGTCCTTAAAACTTTTCAAACGGGGACATCATGACTGAGAATTTGAAGGAGCTTCAATGCAGGCTCAGGATGGCAGCCCTCTGAAATTTTCCTTGCCTTCCTCCTCTCCACCCTGAGCCTTCCAGGAGAGGAATGGTGGCAGAAGTGTCATGGCAGGCTTGTCACAACAGACTTCTTTGAGTTATTGTACATGTAGAGAGAGCTATTCCATGTCCCAAGGCAGATGCCACTGACATTCTTTCTCAAACCTTGATTTTCCTTCAGAAAATACACCTGCTCCCTCACCTGTTCATGTCTTAAATATCCAGGTAAGGATCTAATGGAATATGAACAGAGACCCAGATACAACAGAAGTTCAAAAAAAAAAAAAATCTCCAATGAAGGTGCAGTTGGGATTGGTCTAGTTCAGGTCTCTGAGGCAAGTTGTATTAATTGGGAAATTTAGATCCAAGATACTAAATACTGATATGACTCAATTACCCACGGGATAATGGGATGCCATTCAGCTCCTGGGCTATTTTGTTCCCTCCCCATGGGGTTGTCTTGTCTGTTCAGATCATGAACTCTTTGGGATCTGAGCTTGCCCCTGCTCCGCTGAGCACCTCATACAACAGTGGTCCTTTCACAGCTGCTTCCTTGGCAATCCAGCAGGATTACCCTTGCTATTGCCTTGGGGCAGTGGGAATTTTTCCATCCAGCTTCACTGGAATTAGATAAGTCTCATGGACTCTTTGAAACACATCACTCCTAATGCTGGAATGGAGCCATGCTCCAGGATATGGTTTCATGGAATGTCAGAGGTCGGAAGCTGGAACAATCCCAGACATTGTTCCCATTTCTAGCTCCTGGTGTTCCACAAAACAACCTTTTGGACAGCTTTTCTTGGGCTTCCATGGCCATCTTCTGACAGAGGGTGTATGTGGGGTTAATCTGATGCCTCACCTCATTTCAGGAACAGCTCACCAGCAAGGGAGCAAGGGCTGTACACAGACAAACGCTGGGCCTTCTCTGCTCTTGCTCTGAATTTATTGCAGTTACATTTATAATTGTTACATGTGCCCTGCAAGCGTTTAATCCAACAGAACAAAAGCTGGCTGTCAAACCAAACATGGTTTGGAATGCCTAAATATTGTCCAAGGCAGCTGCAGGTGTGAAATCTGTGAGGTTTTGCACCAAGGGTTTGTGAAGAGTTGCAGTGTCGAGGAGATGACAACATTTAATTACTGTGGGTTGTCAACCAGGCAGAGAGCAGAGGTAAGGCTGTGTCCCCATCTCTTCTGTCTTCAGCCACACAAGTCCAAATGGACACTGGAGAATTTATTCTAGATGTGATTCTGCATTACTGATCTCAAAACTGGCAAGAAATGCACCTGGCACCAGGTAACCCCAAATGTAATTAAAATGTCTAGGTTAAAATATTTATTGTTGAAGCATGGCCTTTTCTCAGCATAAACTCTTTATGTGTAATTTTATAAATTGGATGGATACTTTTATTTTTAAATTAAGATTTTTATCAAAGTGTTTTCAATAGTGCTTTTCTTTTTATTTCCATTTTTTTCACATTATCATTTCTTACCACAACTGAGAGTCTAAAACAGACTCTCTTCAAATTATCTCAGAAGGAGGTTCTTCCATGTAAATGTTGAGGAAAACATTGTGAAATTTGGATGACAACTGAGCCAAGAGAAATCAGAGCAGTGCATGAAAATTTTACTGTTACACTTTTTGCCTCAGCACTGAAAAGGATTGTCCATAGTTTTGCACTCTGACAAAACTGGGAGAAAACAAGCATGATCTTGATTAGTTGGAAATGGGGAAAAAAATCCCATGCAGAATTTCAGGCCTGGTAAAGAGCAGCCTGTCTGACATCACACTCTCTAGAACACAAACTGGAGAGATGGTAATTCACCATTGGATGGCCTTGAGCTGCAGGAGCTTTTTGGGCTCTAATTCAGATGCTAAGAGACCTAGGAAATTGAGAACAAAAGGATTTTTTTTATCTTCAAAATTCTACTGCATTGATAATCCTGCTCAGCAGATTAATAAAAGGTTACTCCATTAAGAGGACTATTTGCTTTGATCAAACAGAATATAAGATACTAATCAAACTAAAAATAATTCAGAATATAATCTAAACAAGTTAATTCTAAATAATTCTAATTGGTTCAAAATGGTTATTGGTCTTTCAAATTTTCAGAAATTTAGCTTGGTTATAATTTTTAAGATTTTGCTTTTGTGGTATTTCCAAAGATGAGAGGCTAAGCTAAAATTAAAGCAAGATTTTTTTAGTATTGTCAGAGGTGAAAGAAAACTTCCAGAGTGTTTTCCAGGCAGTTACTCACCATGGGTTAGGAAATTGGTGGTTCAAATGTCATGGGGAAATAGCATGTCAGTGCAAGTTCTTTAGTGATCAATAAAGTATTCTGCATTCAGGCCTTACAAAAGGGTTTTAGAGAACCTTCTCAGATTCCTAGTGGGACAATTCTTTGACATATTCATTGACACCTACTGGGTTAGTTGTCTTTTTAGTTTTGCCATAAGACAGCAATTTGCCACCTCATTATCAGTGTGATTGATGAGAACACCATCTGAAAATCTGTCACAGGATGATTGTGGGCTTGACTCCCTCTCTAGATTGATCTTCTTAGAGTCATACACTGATGTGCATGACAAAATGTTTGCTGGGGAAAGATGTCAATGACAGGTTATTTGAAAGAAACTGCAGTTTTTGCAAAAGCAATTGACTCTTCTCTCCCTCCTCCCCAGCCCTCCAACTCTCTTTTTTTCCCTCCTCTCTTTGATATTTGTGCCTAAAAAGTAGAACATTAGACAGCATTTGCTTTTAATAGAATTCCAGAGCTGACTCCATCCACTGGCAGATGTGGTGGCTTTGGCAGGAGTGTGTGAAGCCCTTGAAGATCCCTGAATGAAAAGTGCTTTGCAAATCAAAGTTACAAGAAGTGCACAAAGAGGAACCCTTACTGAGAGCCCAAAACACCCCTTCACTGCAGTGCTGTTGGGATTTCACCCTCTCTGGTTGCACCTCCACACTCTCTCTGTCACTTCTGTAGCTGTTGTTTGTATGACTGAACATCTCCCATTTTTGCTTGTTCCATTTGTCTTTCTCATTTCAAGCTGCTCAGTCTCATTTAAGAATGGACTGAGACTTTACATTCAATAAAGACCTGGGTAATAGTCTTTAAAAAACCCCAAATATTTTGGCCAACCTAGATTTGCACGCACTTTTCTTGAAGTTTTACAAACTATAAACTCCATTAGCAATACTTCATTGCTTTTGTTTTTCTGCATTTTTATTTCCTGACAAGAGTCACGCACTTCTCTCTATCCACAGGCAGATTTGCATTCTTTCCTCTTCTTTCCTTTCATTCTGCTACAACTTTTCCAGCAGAGATCACCATCACAACATTCAGTGACACAAAATTGGCAGCTGGCAATCAGGATGACAAAGATGGAGATGTTAGGCTTGAAACCCCTGTAACTCCCACAACCCAGAACATTACCTTGAGATGCAAAATCTGCTATTTTAATTTCTTCACAAATTCTACAGAATAACCCTAGAAAACCAAAAATGTAATGTGATTTTAAAAAATAGGCTTTCACCCCAGTTTTCAGCAAAGAAGCTTTTGCCTATTTGAGTAGTAGACATTTTTATTGGGTAATATTTGGGAAAAAGGTCTCGATCTGCGAGATATTCAGATCTGGTCCCTAGTGAGCAGTGGTTGTATTTAATCCACTGTCCTGATATGGCTGTTATACAAACATGTCCAAGTGTTCATATAAAGGTTTTCAAGCAAAAGTTGCCTTAAAGGTATTTAAAGACATTTTTATTAAATCATGATAGAAAAGCAGTCTTTGAAAGTACATCATCTGAGGTCTTTGAGAGCTTTGCTCCACAATATAATTTTAAAATAAACAAATTTGCTAGTTAGTATTCTTTGAATAGAGATAAAAAGTGCTACTTTTCACACCTTCTGCCTTTTCCCAAGTATTAAATAAGATTCACTGGGGACAGAAATGTTGCAAGACACACCCTAATCCCTAAAAAGCATAAACTGCTCCTAGGTTGAATCAAACAGCTCCATGCAACACATCCCAACAGCCCTGCAGAGCACAGAGAGGGGACTGGTTTGGATAACTGGCTCTGTACTGGGAACTGCAGTGAGCAGACTGCAGTGGGGATTTGCAATTCAGTTAAATCCTAAAGGAAGAGACCTTGGATAATGAATAGAGCCCAAGGGAAGGACTCTCAGCCAACACAGGTTGCTGCATCTGATTTCCATCAAATCAAGGACTGCCAAGGTAGGGATGTGGTCCTGGGGCACACTCCAGGGCTAGCAGCGCTGGTGGTTGAGCAGCTGCTGCTCCACAGGGGGATTTTCCCCTGTTCTGCGTCACAGCAAAGTGCACCCCAGTGATGGGGGTGCCCAGGTGCTGCTGTGCTTGGAGGCAGGATCCAGTGTTCCCCCAGTGCCACTGGGGCTGAGGGGGGCTGCCAGGGGGACAGAGAGAAGGGAGAGAGGTTGTCCCCAGCACAACGTGGAGTGACTCCAAGCAATTAAAAGGAAAACGAAAGAAATATCTGGCTGAATGCCAAAGTGAGTATTTTCCTTTTATCTTTTCATTTTTTTTCTTCCTTCTTTGCTGTCAACAGTCCATGAAAATGGGAAGGTATGTGAGGAATTCCCCCACTTTATATTCCAGCTCCCAGCCATTATGTTTTCGATGTGGCAGAGCAGCACTGCTATTCTCCCATGCAGCCTGGGAAGAGGCAGGCACCTACCTTGTCCCACAAGACTGATGACAGGGCTGGGGCTGAGTGAGCAGCACCCAGGGTTTGTCAATGCAGGCCCAAGGAATCTGCTGATCAGATAGAGAAACAAGAGCTCTGCCTTCTGCAGCGAGCCACCTTTTGGGGGGATCTCTTTTGTTGCCTCTCTTTGATCTCCAGGAAAATAAACAGCCTTTGCTTGGTCATTCTGCTGGCAGCAGTGGGAGGTCTATAGCAGATCTATATTGTGAAATCTTAGAGCTCTTGGAGTTGTCCTACTTTTGTTCTACTCCTTGGGTCACATTAAAAAATATTCTTTGGCTCTTGTTGTACAAAAAGTTCTCTCCCTGCTGAAGCGGGTGGTGAAAATCTTGCAGATGTTAAAAGGGATTGTAATTCAGTTATGGAGCACTTTCTAATTATCTCCAAATTCATTAACTGAGTCTAGCAAACATCCTTATGAGAGAGACTAATAACAGCAGCATGCACCTGCCAAAAAAATAATGGCTCTAGAGCTGGAAAGGAAAATGAGAGCCGTCATCATAAGAGAGAGCTCTGGAGAGGCACCAAACCTGCTCTTTGCAGGTGCCCTCATTCCTGCACTGAAGAGATCCTTAAGATCCCTTTCTGGCCAAAACATTCTGTGATTCCATGATCAAAAAAGACACTGAATATTTATGATTTTTTCTGCATTAGGAAAAATCATGTGCCATTCTCAATTTCAAAATCACTTCCTCCTGTGCATGAAATGTGTTTGAATAAGCTCTCAGATCTTGAAAGTTGGAATTCTGTATTCAGGAAGTGAGGCCTGCTGAAAATACCTTTGAATCTTAGCAAATGTTTCTTGACTCTTACAGGTGGTTGTTAGAAGAGGTGCTGAACTCTCTGAAGATTTGTCTTTTCAATAGAAACATTTTCAGTATCTCAGGAAAACATCCTGACTAAAGTGAAAACAACAACCACATGAATAATATGCTCAAAATTACACTATCTGAAATTGAAAATGATGCTATCTACAGTTTTATTTTGCCCATTTGTTCTAGAATACAACACAAAATCAATATTTGAGAAAAAACAGCCTTCTTTATTGGCAGCAACCTTAGTGGTAAAATAACAAAAATTTGTGGAATTTCTATTTTCTTCCTCAGTTTTTTTTAGAATTCTTATTTTTAGTAAACTTTTCTGAGCAGCTTTACTAAAATAATAGCAGAGCTCCCCTTCTCTCTCTCTGCACATTCAAATACACATGCATGTAGATCCCCTTCATAATTTTTTGGTGGTTCTGTTGAAACCAAAAGACTTTTGTATCCAGAAGCATGGAGAGGATGCACACACACCCTGTTCCAGGGGATTTCTTGGTGAATATCTTCCTCCAGGTCCTCCTGCAGTTTGACAGGAGGCTCCTTGAGCAGATCTGTGATTTAATGACCAGCAGCTGCAGCCGAAGGGATTTCTGGCCTAGTTTTGTTTGCATGCATTCAGAGAGCCACTCAAAACTTGTTTTATATCACATTACACAGCAACAGAACACAGAAAAGCCATATACTTCTCCTTCTGAGCATGGGCAGTGGAGAGCCGATAAGAATCAGAATCAATAACAAGGAAATAACAACTAACAAGGAATGACAACACTGCGGGCAGCGATGATGCCCTCAAGTCATGCAGCAAATTTGATTTGGGGCACATCAATGATTTATCTCGTGGATGTAATTGATCACAGACTTTCCACTCCTCCAGCTCCCTATCACCAAGGGCTCCTTGCATGGACAATGTTCTCCAGAAAGACAGACATCGCCAGAGGGCCACAGAGACATGAAGGACCCTTCTCTGCTTCCAGAACTGCTCCAAGCAATGTGTGGATTCATGGGCAGAAGGTGAGGCTCAATTCACCTTCCCTCATGTGCCTACAGTAAACATTCATACAGCTGAATCTATGTTTTAGGAGGATTTAGGAAAAACTGGCACGTTCATCTCAGCATTTCTCTTACTTGTACCTTAAATCACTAATTTCAGCATTATAGTTAATCACAAACCCTATTTGTTTCTCTCCAGGCCCTCTAGGAAAAGTAAAGATGGTAACTCTGGAGCTGAAGCATGTAAAGTTGGGAGGTAGGAGGCCACAGACAGCACCAGAGTATATCAGATACCACACTCCAACATATGTTTGCCATGGATGCAAACTATGTCTGAAACCAAAACTGGATGAATCAGCTTTGGGGTTGTATCATCTTCAATGAAGATGTAAGTTAGGCCTCCATCTAAGTATTTATTCTTTTTTGTTTGTTTGTTTCTTATGTGGAAAAAGTAAATAAATATAGAATATACTTTCAAATGTTCTTTTTGGGGCCTTTTTTTCCTGCTGATGCAATTTTTGGCTGGCATTTATCAGTTTTCTAAATATGTGATCACACCAGAATTACATTTTCTTGTCTAATTTATCTAAATAATAATCTATATACCTACAGCTGCAAAGAGATTAAAGCAAATGAAAACAGAAATCACCCTTAATTCACTATTTGATATGACCAGCATTTTTACTAATTAGGCATTACAAGAAGTATATTTTTTCTTCTATTTTTTCTTCACTGCTCCCTTCTTTTCAGAGAGTAAACAAACATCACAATATCTTTAGGCCAAGCTTTTCACACTCCCTTTTTTGCTTGCAATTTTTTGAAACTTTTGCATCTTTTCTCTGTGGATGAGCAAAGAGATAAGCTGATACTTTCAGTTTTTAGTGTGCCCCAGGTTTTACTTGTTAAAAGCCCTGGTTCTGGTGTACTTTTCAGGCATGGCCTGCCATCCCAAGGTCCTGCCTGAGCCCTGCTAATGGTGGGCTGATAAAAAGGTGATTGGCACCTGCTGTGGGTATATACACCCTGACTACTCATAGTGACAATTTACCATTGCAGTGCTGATATAATTCAAATAAATATAGCCTGGAAGATGTGGATTTCTCGCTCAGGGTTCCTATAGGTCAGGGTGACTCCAAGAGAGATCGTAAAGAGTCTTTGCTTCCCTAGCACGAACACAGCCAAAGAAGAGGTCTGGAGTGCTTCCAGTTGTGCTTTTTCAAGGTTGTTTATTTCTTCTCTTATCTAAACATTCTTTCTCTGACCTGCCGAGCTCTGCCTAGCAAGTCCACCATGGCCATCTGCCCCGAGCCCTGGACAGCTCACACCCTATATACTCAAAACTACATGTCAATGTTTACAATTTCTTTACCAATTCCCATCATCTATGTTAGATTGTGAATCTCTACTTTAAACCAATAGAAAACTGCCACCATCACATCAAGACATGGAGGACAAGACAAAGAAGAAGACTAGGACACGCCCAAATTCTTCCATCTTGTACCGCCTTGAACCCCATTCTAAAAATCCTGAAATTATACGTTTCCACCCTATGTTAGTTCAGATATCACACTACTAAAACCCTTGTGACATGTAATTCCTCATCCAGAGTTGGCAGCTTTCCACAGGCTAAAATTGAAGCCACGGATGTTTTTGACTTCATGCCAGGGTCTACAACCCCTCTGCCAGGATCTCAAGACTGCCAGGGCAGCCAGAGGGATGTCCTGGACTCCAACAGGAGGACACCTGAGATTCAGCTTCTGATTCAGGCCAGTGCTTTTGGTTTCACACCTCAAAGTCTGCCTGCGTGCCTATGCCATGTGAATTCGAGTTAATTTCTGCATAGTTAAATGCAGGATTAATCTGATGTGTGTCAGTTCACAGAGTGCAGAGAGCTGTACAACAGGTCCTCTTGAAATATTCCAGGGAGATGGGCAGCAACAACCCCACTGAAGGCTGGTGGAGCATGCACAGAGGCACAGACCCTCATTTATAGTCACTTATTTATGCCTATTTTTATGGGCCATCATACATATTTACACACATTTTATAACCTCCCAGAACCCACTGTTTCTAAAAGCTGAATCATACATGCACAGATGGAGAGCTGCAGGAAACCATACTGTACAAGTGTAGGAATTTACAAGGAATTTATTGTGGAAGAAATCGGTTCTCTGGCACACATGGTGTCCCTCTCACCTGGAAACAGAAAAACATCCAAATGGAGGATGTCTCCTGTCCCTCCTTAACCTCCAACCCAGTGAACAGCAGTTCCTTCAACAGCACGCATCAAAATATGAGTTACCCAGTGCTGCTCTATTGGCAAGATTAATTTATCAAAGGTGTTCAGAAGCTGCAGTAAATAAAGGACAAACCCACATCAAAGACAGGTTTAGGTTGCTTTCCTAAAGGCACTTTGCAAAACAAGAAAAGATTATGGAGCAGTTGAAGAATAAGAGCTATCAAGCCCACCTTAAACTGTCAGGTAAAAAAAATGTTTTGTTGTTTAAATACCAGAGTGGATGTCTGATTTGAGAAGTATATTCAAAGAATATTTATTTTAAATTATGAAGACAGATTATTGATGAAAATAGAAGATTTGCCTTCAATTTCAAATTGAGACTAGTCAAATTACAGAGTGCTTAAAGTGAAGCAAAAGGAATTTGCAAATGCTCCTACCTGGATCTTTAGAAATAAACCCAGCTGTTGCTGACCTCTGCAGAAACAAGACCCTTTAATTCACTTTAATTAAAGTGATCGTTATTAAAGAAACTTTGTTTCTAAATTTAGACCTGGAATGCCTGGATTTGGATTACCAGATCTTTACTTCTGCATTTGCATTCAATGCGATTATATAGATTATATAGTTTTGAGGATTCTGAGGCTTGATTGTCTGAATACAAACAGCAATGCCTTGCCTCACATATTTCCTGACAAGATTTGCTGGTCAGAATGTATCAATGGCAAGAGAACACTTGCTAACTTTCTTCTAAAACATGTAATTTTAAGAAAATGCATTTCCACAGTTCCATCAAGGTGGAAATACGTTTACTTTATATTGGTATGTTCTTGAAAATTCAGTAATTCATATTTATACAACCCAAGTTATTTCTGTATGTTTATCCCTACATTAAGCAATTTTGACTTCTTGGAGCTTTATGTGATTATACTGCAATTATTATATTGCAATTTTAATTGGATTTCTGGGTTCTAAGTCCTCAATTCATCAGGTTTGGGTTGGATAATGAAAACCTCAGGGTAAAATCTGCTTCAATATGACATGCACTAAATGAAATCAGGACTTGCTCTGAATTCAGGATTTGTGGAAACCTTGACAAAGACTTTTGAGGACCAGGACTGCAAAGAACTAATGGCTGATCACAAAGCTGTGCACAGCATGGAATAGACGCTGGATGGTACCACAGAAATATGAAGTGTTCTTCCTAAGTTTCTTCCTGGTTTTCAGCCACCTCTGCACTTAGAGGCTCCGACAGCATAATTGATGGCATATCATACCTTGTCACTGATCAAACAGTTACAAGGGGAAAGTCCTGATGGTAAATCTCTGAAAAATCTAGGGCTGACTTTTGGTTACATGCCATGCAACAGACATTTCCCCCCCACCTCATATTCTGCAGATTTATTTTTGTCCAGTGATAGTTAACAAATTATCTCTCTGGACTTTTAGAGATATATCTGCCCTTCCTTTTTACCCAATTTCCTTCTTTAGCTTTATTAGACCAATAGTTGTATATACTGAAAGCTTAGAAATATTAACATTTAATCAGAAGATCAAGGACTGGGCCTTTGCCCTTTCTTCCTTTCCTTGTTTCCAGGAATTATATGATGATTTTCCCCGCTGATTCCGAGCCTTCCCATTTTCCATGAACATTCACTGCTCCACCTTCCCCAGGTTTGAATGCCCAAGAATCAATCTTGTGTTTGCTAAATAATGCTGAATTAGGACAGTTTACATCTAGGTTACAGGATTCAAAATACTTCTCTTTTTTTTTTTTTCCCCATCCTGCCCTTTATTTAGCCTCTTTGATTTATTATTGGAGGCTTCTTTTTGATCTGGCTTTACCTTGTCAGTCCTTCATGTCCCACACACAGACTTTTTATTTCTTTTTCATCTAGTGATGCTGGTAAAGAACTTAAAAAAAAAAAAAAGACAGAGGGAGGGATTCGGGATTGTCATATAAAACCTGTGTTACTTGCTTTTCAATATCTCATTGAACTTCTCACAGCTTTGATATTTTAAGTAGGTATCACAACAAAGGGAAACTGAAGTGACTGGAAAGGTAATGCAGTGTATTAGGCCTGTTAATGGCCCTGAAAGTCCCAAGAAAAACCTGCTGAAAGAAGGTATTTAATTTCTCTGAGAGGGTTTTCCTGGTGAATTAAAACTCTAAAAAGCACATTTAGGCAACACAACCGCTATCTTAGCCTATGCTGTGTGCATATTCACTTTAATTTTTCAAATCCTTTTGTGAAAAACCCTGTAGTGGAGAGCTTTCTGGAGAATCTGGCTCTGCTTTTGCTCTGCTGCTAACATGCTTGGAAAACGTAGCAAATTGGAGTAAAAAACTGTTTCCTACAAGGGCAGAGCAAGACCAAATAAATTACATGAAAATTTTACTAAATCATTCCTTTTATGAGTTGTAAATAATGACCCTGCTCCAACACTTCAAATTGTTCAATATGTGAGTATGAAGCAGGTCAAACATCTATTTAGAATAATTTTAACAGACAAGATATGTGAGTCTAGCAGGCAGAAGATCAAATGCTCCAAAACTTATAATGTCAATTCAAAGCTCTGGCTGTTGGATTTCTTCAGCAAAAAAAAAAAAAAAAAAGAAACTTTAGGTCGACCCACAAGCTGTTAATTACCACAGGGATGCAGTAAAAATGTGAAACCCTGTGGTTTATGTTTCCTTTCTGCCACCTGTGGGCTCTGCCAGCAATGCCCACAATGCACAGAGACACTGAACACCTTTAAGAATTTGATCCTCACAGGAATCAGTGGGAATGGAAGTTTTAGGAAAGGAGTATTTCCTAAAGGATCAATCCTTAATCCTTACAATCCAAACTCTGCTGATGTTTGTACATGTAAAATGACAAAGATTTTATATTAAATTATCCCTTCTTTCTTGAAAAAGAAGTGAAAAATGTCAATTATTCTCAAGTGCTTACGAATTATTTTCAGTTACTGGTTCTCTTATTCCTCAGTAAAATAATATTGATTGTATTGTAAAACAATGTACCACAAATGATCCATTTCCAAAGTGATTATTGAAAGAATGCAAACTGAAGATCTCCACACATAGTAGATTTTCAGAAAATATTGATCATCCTCCAAATGAGCCTTGCCTTTCCCCATTGAGGCAATCTCCCATCTCCCTTTGTGTGACTTGGTCTGGAAATTTTACATTTCAACAATTGCTTGCATCTCCTCATTTTGTGATCTCTCACATTAAAGGCCCTTCAGACCTGACCTGCACATTGAGATGCTTCAATCAGAGTTGAGTTAAAGCCCTGCTTTGGCTTTTCAGGCTCTGCCTGTTTCTCGTGGCCCAGGTGCAGAAAGGGGCAATAATTGAGGGTTTGCAGTGGTAACTGGAGAGCTGAGCCCTGCACTGAGAGCTGCATCCCTGGAGCATCTGCCTCTGTTCAGGCTGACAAACAGCCCTGCTGATGCCTCAGGTTTAGGTTCTGTATTTTTCAGATTGTGTGCTGCTTTAGTGTGTGGGTCTTTATTTTAGGGGATGGTGAGCTCTCTACACAGAGCAGGGAGACAAAACAATTCCTTCTCTAGCTGGGGACCAAGGACAAATGATCCAAATCTCAGGCCCAAGAGCACAAACAACGTGGACTGAAAAGAGAAAACAAGAAAGATGGGATTTCATAACCTGAAACTGTAATTGGACAATTAACTCCAATATGGAAATGGAGCAGAACTTATAAAAATGAGAGACCTCATGACCGGTTGTCCATTTTGTGACAATTTTGGGTTCATCTGGGGTGTAGGCCTGGCTGGGCTCTCGTGCTGCCCAAGGTGTATCCATTGAGGCCTTCTAATAAATCCCTACTTTATTGTTTAATTCTGTCTAACCTTTGTTCTAGGTCAGCCTTCCCAAGGCATCACTGCCACCTTTCATCTGTGAAAATAGTGTGCTAAAACACAATCCCCAGAAAAAAGCTTTTCTAAATTACCCCTTCATTTGAAAATCCAAAGGTCAGGTTATATCATCAAATCTGAGAAATCCAAAGTTTGTTAGCAAAATTTATATGAACCTTAGAGTTGACATTTCTATAGAATTTATTTTCGGTTGTAAATTTTCATTCTGACAGGACTTATTTACCGTCTCTAGGATGGACTGGCAGCATCTTTGAAGCTGTTTTTCTCAATAAAATCAGTGCTGGACACACCAGAAATTAGCATTCTGGTGGCTGCAGTTTGAGTATTAGAATGTGAAACAAACTTCTGACAGACAAGATCAATTAGAAAGTTGTTTATTTGTCTTTGAGAGATAACAATGAAGCTTCCACTTACGCCACTAAAGTGTGCTGTAAAACACAAGATGTGAAATTTGGGCAGAGTCAAGAAAAGATGAAGTAGCCACAGTAGAACTTTGAAGATTTTTGCTGGTATTATGCAGATTTTTTTCCATGAATTTTTGTTGTTGTGGTTGATATGAAGAATCCAGAGTTTCCATCTGCAAAACAAATTTGTCTTCACTAAATTTAATTTTAATAAAAAAATTCAAAACATCCAATTATTTTTTAATTTTTAAATTCAGACACTGTCTTCTGGTGGACAAAGAGGATTTTACTCTTCTTTATAGCAGACATAATCCCACTTTTTTTTTCTGATGATTGCTTTTTAATGATCACAGAAGTTTTTTTTCATGGTTCAATGCAGTTTATGTGAGGGAGGTGTCCAAGGAAGGACTGGATATGGCTCATGGTCTGGTTGACAAGGTGGGAATCAGTCAAAGGTTGGGGTCCATTATCTCAGGGGTCTTTTCCAATCTAATTGATTCTGTGGTTCCTAATTGATTTTGTGAAAGCTGCCAGAAAAGAAAATTTAATTTATACAACACAGCAAACTCCAAGACTAAGATCCAAGTCAAAGTGTTGCCCAGCTCTTTTGGAATCTCTACTGACTTCCTGCTAAGTATCCTCATTTACTTTAAAATAATGAATAAACTGTAAATGTTTGCCGTTTTTCAAAAAGCAAAGTCGTTATGAAGCACCACTTTCATAGATGGTGCTCAAATGCCAGTTTGCTGTGGTGGATCCCTGTCCTTGTGTGCACTCATTATTCCCACATTTCACTGCATTCATTTTGCAAGGTCTTTATGATACCTCCATCAAGAGTACTTGGAATCTGTAAATGAACTCTTAAAAAAATGATTATATGTCAAATCCTTACCTGTCCATCTGAGGATAATTTTGTGTGTGTGCAACAGAAAATATTTAGGACTGTTGATTTGAAACTCAAGCATCCAGCAGTTTTGTGCTCCTTTAGGTACTCCTGTCCCATTTAAGTGCAACTGTGGGTAGTAAACTTGAGCTTTACTGAATTCAACTCAGCTAGAAAATAAAAATTTACTGATAGTTTTGCTGTTATTTCTAAGAACACTGTAAGGATTTTTCCATGTTGCCTCTGAAACATTCAGCACTGATGGGTTTTTTTTTCACTGCCAGATTATTAAATACCTACAGGAGGGAATTCATGTTCCTGATGGAAGGCAAACAGGGCTGTATTAAACATGGAATGCAACAGGGAAATGCAGTTGCATGTCCAGGCAGGAGCCCTGTGGCCACCTCAGCCAGGAACAATGGCAGAGGGGACTGGGGATGCCTCCTCCAGGAAGTCTCTCTAGTTACAGGCTGTGACAGAAGACTGAATCTGCTGCCCCTGCTAGAGAGCTGCTCCAGTCTGCCTGACACAATTGTTTATTGCTAAATAAGATATTCCAGCCCTGTGGTGGTTGAAAGCACTAATTAGTGATCGCTTAAAGTACTTAGGCAATGTTAACTCCAGCGCACAAGGGATGCTCTTGAATCTGACCCCTGCTCATTCCTTTGCTTTTTGTAGCTTTGAAGACAATTGATTTTTGAAGGCTGCAGGCTGCCCTGAAAATCAGGAACTAACAAGACTGGGGACCTAATCTTGATTCAACCATTCATGCCATCCTTTAAAGACATGTTTACTTTTTTTCTTCTGGATGTCAATGAATAGATTTTAAAGTCAGGGAATTAACCCAATGTGAAAGAGTTTAGAGCACAATTGCATGTGGGCAGAAAATACTAATTATAAATAATCAGGCTCAAAAAAAAAAAAAAGAAGAAAAAATGAGTGCACCTTAAATAGCTGATGGGAACATGTTAAAAAAAAAGGGCAGGGGAAGATAACTTGGAGCTGACTTTTGCACATTTTGGGTCAAACACAAGCTGCATTTTCCCTTCATAAAAACAAAGAAATGCTCTAAGAAAGGATCTAATTTATGCTGGCTAAAACAGAAAGGTCAGTGGTAGCCATAATGATATATGGAGAACATAATGGTGAAGGAGCTTCTCCCTGGCATCTTTTGGCAACATCTCCTTGGAATTTTAATTCCCAGTTTTTGTATAGATTGTTGTCTTTACAGAATTTTGGTTTCCATCTCCCCTGTAAATGTATCTGCAGCAGTGCAGTTCAGCTTGGGTTAACAGCAAAAGCGATAATCTGGCCCAGCCACAACCAGGATCTGCATGAAATTCCATGAAAAATGACCCTGCTCCAAACTTACTGAGTTCCAATACAGAGGATTTCCTGTTAAAAACTATGCAATTTAGGATTAATTGCTGAACAGCTGGGACAAAATTGTGCTTTGCACAAATTGAAGAGGATTCTCAAAGATTTTTCTCAAAGGCTGATTGCAGGTTAGGAGACACAGGGCATCACCCAAAAAAGGGTGGTCATGAAATGTCCTTGAAGAAGGATGAGATGAGATAAGATGAGATAGGAAGGGATCCTTTTGAAAAGATCCTGACCCTGTTTGGGAATGAGAAGTGAAAATACAGAAGTCTGTCCATTTTCCAAGGGTATGCTCACAAGAGGTTTTTCAACCCCTCCACCATGACTGGCCTTTTATATGTATTGAAAGAAATTGAAGGACATTCCCCTGGGAATGCTCTGCCCCTGGAATTGTTCAAAGCCAGGCTGGATGAAGATCTGGTTTAGTGGAAGATGCCCCTGCCTGTGGGAAGGAGAACGGAACTGAATGCACTTTAATGTCCCTTCCAACCTAAACCATTCCATGATTCCATCATTCCATGATACAGTAAACAAGTCAACAATTTCTTCCCATCCAGCAAAATTTAGCTGACACTGAGATTCTGCTCTCATACTTTGGGAACTGGGATTTCAGAACATGAAGTTGTACTAAGGTCAATAAAAAAAAAATCCAATGCTTCTCTGTCAAGAAGAAACAGCATTTTTCTCTCATGTATATTTAAACATTATCAGGACATCAGAACAATGTAGTAAAACTGAGATGTGGTAATAGTTTCCTTTAACATTTATAACCAGTTCTTAAACAGCTTCTTTCCTTTTAATTTCAGAGGAATTTTTTTCTGCCAAATAAAGGATTCGCTCTTTGTGGCTGGAGGAATCAGCAGAGTAACACTTGAAAGAAAAATTTATACACTCTAAAGCAAACAAATATATGGGGATATACTGATATCAATAAAATAATCTCTACTGTTTGTATCAGGTAAGTGTGCCAGGAAAATAGAAACATTGAACTTTCAGTTATAAAATGTAATTTAAACATTTTTTGTGCAGCATGCCACTGTTTCATTCATATGTATGTTTGACAACAGGTTTGAATGCTCTTTCTCCGTTTCATCACTGGTGTAGCTTTGCTTTCTCCAAAAGTTTATACTTCTTTCAATAATTTTAAATAGAAGAGAGGTATGTGTTAAATTTCCTTTCTCTGAGTACAACATGTATTGCTAGGCTAAAATAAAAGTGGAGAGGTATTTTGAAAAAAAGCTGCCTTTTGGGTAAACAGGGCTGCTGCTATGGAAGGAGGCTGGCACATGGGGGAAGATAAATGGTAAACTCCTATGAAATACACCTATGATCCTGCAAATCCAAGCTCAGGGACCAGATTCCTCCAATAGCACAGAGTGAAATGCATAGAGTCATTGCCAATTGCTATAAAATGTCTTTTCTAAACTTTATCTAATAGATAGAAGAACTGCAATTTTTTTAAATTAAACATTAAAAGTTACTGACATTAATCTGGGAAAGAAACTCACCTATGGCTAAATTTGGATATTGGAAAGGATTCAGATATCCCTTTAAATACTCCAATGGTTATTTACAATAGGATTAATTTCATTCACATTGGAGTATATCTATTACGTTTCTTTAATTTATGCCTAAGCAGCTGTCCAATTAAAGGGAATCTTCTACAAAGCTTGTATCTGCGCATAGCACTGCCCACTGTGCAATAACTCCTTTGTACCTGAGAGAGGATACGCCATGCAATTCTGACCTACAGAGATTTTGGGGCTTTTTTCACTGTTTTTTTTATTAATCCTTCCATTTCTTAATAAATTATCTTATTAATCCACCATAAAAGAGCATTCCCTCACAGTCCAGCTGGTCGAGAAAAGGGTTAAACATTCTCTATCTCTATCTTGAACTCTGCTGAAAATGGTGCACAGGAATGAAATGGTTGCCAATTTGTTTGCAATGCATTCTGACTGTACGGGAGTTCTTTTCTGCCTGACAGGCAGGTGAGATCAAAGTGGTGCAGGACAAAAGGGGCTCAGCAGTGATTTGTCAGGGGACGAAAGGCAGTCCTGTCTGGGAAAGTGGCTGTAGCCCAGAAAGAGCCTTCAGATCACTAACAGACTAAAGAAATCATGGCATGAGAAAAAGTACAGCAAAAAAGGTTCAAAGGTCAGTTTTATTTGGTTTGGATTATTGGTGCCTCATTTCAAATCAAAGAGCAAGAAGGGGGAAAAAAGAACAGGCTAATAACCTTTGTTATTGTCCAGGAAAAAAACTCTTTTGTACACATTGCTTGGGGATTGTCTGTAATTAAAATGCTGTTGTTAGATCCAGGACCTGATTCTGCAAAAGTTTTACTCATGTGAGTAACTCTCCATTGCATGAATATTCTTGTGGGGTTGCTCACGTGAATAAAGATTACTCCCATTACAAAGAGTTTGCAAGTTCAGGCATTACACATGTGTAGGGGCTGCAGGTGTATCTGTGTGTGTGTCTGTGTATCTGCTCAGAGGTGGGTGTACTTCTTCTGGGCAAAGAATAGATTTTAATGAGTGGCCTGAAAAAAAAATATATATACATTTGAAACATCAACATTTCAGACAAAAGTGGATAATTTTCTATAACTGCATTCCACTTCAGTAAAATTTAGGTGATTATAAAACCCTCTGCTCTCTTTCAGTCCAGATGCTTGTCTGACAATCACTTCACTGATTTATCTCAGAGGAGCCCTGTGAACGAAAATTATCCAAAGAAATATCTCAGAAAAATAGTCCAAGATTCACCTCTTGAGGTCTGATACAGGTATATTTTAAGGAGCAATGTAGCAGGCAGATGTAGCTGGAGCACAACCCCAGGATCATCGTTCATAAGTGAATGGACAAGGTGCTCCTGAGACAAACAAGTGAAGGTGCCCTGGACCTCAAGTGAGGGGTCTGACCTCTTCACATTCCAATTTACTCTTTTTCATACAATAAAATTTTGGAATGGGGCAGGAGGGAAAAATGTTCCTGGGATAGGAACCTCAACTGGTCTGTGCAGGCAGTCAGTGGGTTAAGTGGTTAAGTGTTAAAATCAGAGGATAAGTGATTTCAGAAAAGAAAATAAACCTGAAAGTTTCCGCGGACCATTTTATCCTTCTTTTTTTTTTTTTTAATTTAAATTTTTGAGGTGGTCTATTAAGGCCAAATGACTGGATTACGAAGGAGAGATTCATGGTAACAAACACCATTTGGAGAAAGCAGTGCTCGGACATAAAGACACAAAAGAACACAAATAAGTGCTGACTCTGCCTCCTGTAACTCACTAAAGAATGGATTCTGCCAGATGCATCAATTCTTTTTAAGTGAGCCACAGGAAAAACTCTGCTCTGTACATAATTGCCAAATAAAAAGTCTTAATAAAGCTCTCTAAGATGCCACATTTATAGGATGCAACTCATCTGTCCTGGTAGTCTCTGCTTTATTTTTTCTTTCAGAAAAAAAAAATCTATTTTACTTACCAGTCAGCCATCCCAGCTAGAGGAGAGAAAGCAGAGCTTATATTTTTATTTATTTTCAGGAGAGAAGAACACCTGAAAGAAAACAGTGAAGGGGATTCAGATGTGGCAATGAGGTTTAGAGACATAAAATATAATACTGGTCATTAGATCCTAGTTTTGCTGACCTGAGTTTATGAGCTTATGTTACTCAATTGCAAGGAGAGATTGCTGCCAAACAAGCACTGGGAAAAACATCCATTGAAAATTCACTGGTGGCTTCCAGCACATGTGGGATGCTGGCAGGACAAAGATTGCCCAGAGCTGAGCCTTGTGTGGACACCTGGGCTTCACCTGGAAGGTGGGGTTGGTACCTGAGTTGTAGCACTCAGCAGTGCTGCAGCTGTGCAACCTCCAGGAAAGAAAACACTCTGACCTCTTTTATTGATCATCTCACCACATCCCTTTGCCTCCACAAAGCTGTGCTCCATGGGAAAATATTCTGTTGGGGCTAAAAATCACTGATTTAAATCAGAGGCTGCAAGTGGAAAGGAGCTGGGTAGAGACCTTCCCCTGTGGCTTTGCAGCACCAGCTTTGTCAGGGGCAGCCCTCAATCCATTTCTGTGTTGTCACCTCACAACTTGCATCTGCACTTTCCTTCTGAGGTATTCCAGGCACATTTTATTTATTTTGGATAACTTTGTTAATTTGGGTCATCACTTCTATGATATTTTTCTAAGGACAGGAGAAATTGTAGAAGACTATCTCAGATTAGAAACTGAGATAACACACTATTCAATTACTGAAACTGTCTCTTTATGTTACAGGTGAAAAATATACCTTCAGTTCTAGCAGCTCAGGTGGCCAAATTGGGTTGAAACAAGAGACCCAAATTGTCTTATCTTCCCCATACTTTCTTAGATGCACTGTCTTAGGTACAGGATATCTAGAACATAGTATGAATCAGTCTATTAGTACCCTAATTAATGGAACTGCTATGAACAAAAAAAAAAAAATTAAGTGCTGCAGAAGAGCACCAGAGGAACTGAGGCCACACCTGCTAATGTGGGGTACAGTGGGATACAGTGGCAGAACAGGACAAATGAATTCCTCCTTGTTGGCTTGGCATGTTTTGAGGATTTAAGTAGTAAGACTTCTGCTTTCACAAAATAAAAATTAAATAAAAAATTAAGACAGGTAATACATGTTTTTTTTTTCTCAGCAGCTTATTTCCTCTACAGAGTTCCAGGTCTAGCAAGAGAGATTTTTAATCTCTCTTTTAAATGCCCACTTTGGGAAGGGTCTGTATCAAGTGGACGCTGCTTTTCTGCTGGCTTGGCTAAGCCCTAGAGCCTGATCCCACATTCTCCTTGATTGCAAACCTTTTGGAGGGCAGCAAAATAACACTGATTCCATCCCAAGCTTCTCCAAGTGTGTCCTGAGTGCCTCCCACCTGCCCCACAGAGATGGAACAGAGAGGTCATGGCCACTGTGTGAAACTCAGTAACCAGAGGCCTTGGGAACTTGGGGTCTGGAGATAAACTCACATATTTGCACCCCCAGGAGTTATTCATCACTCCATGTTATGTCCCACCCAGGCTCTGAGAGATAAATGCAGGGAGTCCAAAAGGGAAAGATCCCTTCAGCTTATTCCCTCTTTGCACTGCACCTTTCCCTTTCACCATTACTCTGTGGCATCCTGGTTTGTGTGGTGGAGGAACACACCTGGGATCATTCCCCTGTGACAAATGCCTCACCTCTTCCTCTGTGGGAGAAGAGGAATTCTGCTGAAATTTATCTAAGGTACTAACTTTCTGTTTCTGTTGTTCTCTACATCAGCTTTTTTTAGATTTTAAAATCACATAACCTTTCCCTGCCTGTGTTTCTCCTGATTCTTTGGCCCCATTCCTTATCCCTGGAGATAGGAGGAACTTTAAGACGCTTTGCATCGTGGCCTTATGAGGACAACATATAACCATTGACAGGATTTTTGGGAAGGCCCCAGGCATATGATGCAAATCTTGAAGTGGTCTTCCCAGAAGAGTTTAAATGCAACAGCTGCTGATCCTCAGAATGGAGTCACAATTCCTGGCACCAGTATTCTCTGCCCCAGGGGCAAATGTCCATGCATGTGGCATTTTCCTAAGGCAGCCACTTCCAGGTTTTATCCCTGCTGCTTGGGCACCCCATGCACAGACCTAGGCGTGACCCCTCTGCCTGTCATCTGATTTTGCAAAGTGTTGATCAGCCACAGCTTGGAGAAAGAGAGAGGTCTTTTATCTTCAGGTAACCCAATTCCCAAAGATTTGCAAGGCTGAGTGAGATCATAACAAGCCTCTGATTGTAAAAGCAACGGGGGGATAAATTCTAAAAGTAGTAGGAGATTTATCTGAACAGCAGGTCCTTCAGGCACAAAGTGCAATTTCATCATGGGTATGGGCTAGATATTTCTCCCAGGTACACCAGACTCCTGTGTAAATCAGAAGAAACTCTGATTTCAAAAACACACGCTGTGTTACCAAAAAAAAAAAAGGATTAAAGTTTTTCCTGGCTATTAAATGTTTCAGGCTATTAAGTGAGGATTGAGATATCAAAGGTGTGAAGTAGATATGCTAACATGGTCTCCAGGTTACCACCAAATTACATTTCTATTGTTTTCGCACTCCCTTTCTCCTCTTCTGGAGTACCCCATATCTTTATGTTTGGTTGTTTTCCTGGCTGCAGTTTACAGTTCTGCATGAGTCTGAATATCCCTATTGTAGCCCGCTTTGAGCCTACCACAGATCTGTCCAAGCCACGTGATAGTCATTTAAACCTCACCATCACAGATTTTTCTCTGTTACATTTCTTCTGCTGTTTCCTTTGTGTCTTGTGTTGAAAAGGAGTAAGCAACAGAGGGTAAAAAATTGGTGTTTTTTCTCCCTTAATGTTGCTGCATTCATTGTTTTGAATATTTTAATTCAGTAAACCATTAAGAGATTATTAGAGCACAACAGAAAATAATTTTTTTAGTAATAAGATTGGGCCTGATCCAAATTCACTGGCATTAAAGAAAAGGCTCTTAGTGAATTCCATGGACTTTGAATGAAAGATTAATCACTCGGTCCTCAGACAGAGAAACTCACCAACTTTGGTAGGAATTTAGTAGGAGTAAGGATTTTAGGCACTTGCATCTTGAAATATTAATAATGGCAAAACCAACAAAAATAGATCTTAATTATATAATGTTTTAACCAAAATACAAAAGATCAAAACTTGTAAACTAATTTACTGTCTGAAGGGCAATATAGCAATAGCTCACATAATATGTGTGGAATCAGCTGTGTCATCCTAAAGACCTCAGATTGTTTGTTCATAAACTACAAAAAAAGTTACTATAAAAGTGAAAAACATTTCATATGAGTGGATAAAGAGAAAAAATATTTCATGCCTTTTATGTGTTTAACATTTCTTTTATAGCTTTCTTTACATGTGCTTTCATTGGAAATTACCTATGTCTTCTTTCCCCCACCTGGAAAAGCAACCTGAACTTCAGAAGCTGTGAATTTCCTCTCCATAGCTTTCCTCCTGCACTCTGCCTGCATCCTGCTTTCTGGGAGCTACCAGCGTCCAATACAACAAACAGCATTGCCTGCCCCTACAGAGCAGAGTACCGCGATGCTGTGTGGTCTGGAAAGTTATTTTAAAAAGATTATATTGTTCGCAGGGTGCAGAATAACCCTGCCAGGACAGCACAAAGAAAACAAAATATAGCCAAATGAAATAAATTGGATTTTAGAGGCTCTTCCCGGTGTCAGCAGGTGTGAGGGGACTGCAGCAGGGAGGAAAGCTCCGCTCAGAAAATGCCATTAGAACATCACAAAGAAACACCTCAGCAGTACCGCACCTGTTTTCTTTGGGACCTTCCCACACTCTGCAGCCAAGCTGGGATGGATTTTTAACTGGAGAAGGAGAGCGTGGGGTTTTTTTTGTTTTTGACTTGTTTTGTTGTTTTTTGTTTTGTTTTGGTTTTTTGTTTTGTTTTGTTGTTTTTTGGTTTTTTTTTTTTCTGCTGGGGGCTCCACCCACCGCCTCGGTATTTATTGCTCTACAAATTGTGACTTCTTTCTCCTTCGAGTAACGGGCCGGTTGTAAATCAGCGCTGGGCGCGGAGGAGCAGCACATCCTGATTCACAGCCCTATCGCTGCAAGATGGGTGTTTGTAAAGTTTATTATAGCTTAAAGATGGCTCTTTCAAAGTTTTGTCCTTTTTTTTTTTTATGTTTATGCTTAGGCAATACTTAAATAAAAATTGTATCTCCATAAAGATCTTAGACGTCTATATCCGAATACATATATATACATACATACACACACACACACACACATATATATACATTCCTTCTCGGAGGGTAATTAGTTCAGAGGACCAGTGCTTCACGTGCTTACAAGGCTAAAAATCTCTGTCTCAAATACTCTCGTTCACCCGATGGCTTTGCAGGAGAAACGCTGGGTTTATGGCTGAACTGAGAGAAGCCTTCAAAATACTCCGTTAGCAAAAAAATAACAGAACCCTACGGCGTTCAATTTAACACCACACACTTCGAGAGACTTAGAGGATCATTATCAGCTGTAATTCTGATTTAGTTACATACGGTCTAGAGTTTCTTCTCCCCCACCACGTGAAGTGACAGAGTCGAAGTGCTCTCTGATTATTACTTTGGGGCTACAAGGAGATCTGGGGCATAATTAAAAATATTTCCAGAAAGACTCTGTAGACCACATCTGATGTTGCAGCCCCTGTTAGAATCAGACCACATCAAAGGGACCCTTCTTGTTTCCAAAAATGGCCACCAGACAAACTTAAAATATACAAGAGTGGGCTTATGTTTTATTGTGGAGATGTCTGCGCAGAGCGAAACGACTTCGGGCTGTTCGCTACTCAGTGCTGCCCGAGTGAGACAAGGTAGTTACGGCCCTTTGATATTTCCGTGGAGGTTGGGTTGGTTTCATTTGAAAGGGGGACCATTAACGATGGATCTGTGAGTGCTCCCCTCTCTAACAAGCAGAATCCACATCACTTGGGAAGCCTGGCTGCGGCAGATGCCCAGGGCGGAAAGATTTGTGGCTGATGGCGCTAATTATGAAAATGTGATCAAGATGGAAACAATTTGAGCAAAAGTCATTAGCGTGTTACTCTTCCACCCACTGGTCTTTGGGGTTTATTACTGCGGTGGGGGGTGGAAGGAGGATCTTGCGGGATTGGTGTGGGTTTTTTTCAGAGCGCTAATGAAAATGCCCTGCGAATCCCGAAACGGAGAATGTCAAATGCACATCCGCAGGGCGATGCACCAGGCTCAGGACAGAGCCGAGGTTTGCTCTTAAGAGATCGCTGTAATTACTGTCGGTAATTGTGTTTTATCTTCTCTTTAAGCGGTGCCGGTGAAAGCACCTTTCAGGAGACTCGTGGCACGTTACGAGTTATTTCTCTGCTGCCACAGTTGTCTCGTAGCTTATCAGAGGTTACGAGTCCCCAGGAGACGATTTACTGAGCATCCCCGAGAGGAAGGTTTTCCACAGAGGTTCTTCTTTTCAGAGAGACTGGAGGATTTGGCCCGCAAGCAACACCCCTCTCCCCTCAACCCATACACTCCAAAATCAGGGTCCTGCACGTTTAAGATTTTAATTTTTTATTTGCATATACTGCTTTTTTAGTTTCCAATAGATACGCTGGAACCACTTGACTGCCGGCAGTGGCATTGTAGGAGAATAGCAATAAAGAATTAATTGTACAAATATTTATCATCCCCAGATCAAACTCTCTTTGTGAGGCTGGGGCTTAACTTGTGGAGAAGAAAAGGGGGAGGAAGGGTGGCAATGGCGGAGAGGGTGCTTGTGGGTTTTTTTTTTTTTGTGTTTCCTTTTATTCCAGACGACTGTATAATGAAAATCTTTTTAGCCTTGAAGAACTACTAAATATTAAGCACAACTTAAAACGGGTAGTAGCTTTCTAGACAGTTTCGTTCTCCTGCCATTCCTTTTAGGATAAGGTCATACCCTTTCCCTTACTTTCCCGCCAGTAAAAGCTTCCCTTTTAAAATAAGTCTTTAACGTGTAAGAAAATCCTCCTGCTCTACATAGGAAGGTCTTTAAAAAAATTTATAGACCTCCTCATGTTCACCAGTTCCGGAAAAAAGAAATTATATTGATAAAGGTCAAACGCTTGAATTCTGACGTGACTCACTTCAAAGGTGTATTTGTGTGCCCTTCAAGCACATTAATACTAATTATCTCTCAAACACTTCCCCAAAACTCCTACTGCCTGTTTCAGATGCAAATCTAATTAACCAGCTGCCTTTGAGGAGCACGCAGGGACAGCGTAATTCACGGAGCTGTTGAACCTTTTGCCTTCTTTTACATTTATTTATAGGTAGCTCCATCTTCTTTTGAAAGCGTAGGCAGTACTGTGAAGAGACAGGGTAGCGAGGGCAGCTCCGCGCCAGCTAATGAGACTTTCCAGGCACTTTCCAGAAGTCAAAGATTAGCTACGAATTCTTGCAAATGCACTCAGGGATGTACATCGGAATACTTGCCGGGCCTTATTTTGCCTAAGTTAATTTGGGGATGATTAAATCTTGAAAGCTCTATCTAAACAACGCCTATTAGTCCTAAGCGTGAACGGAATGATTCAGGAATAACTGCTTGCTCTCCTCACCGGGGATAGAGCGGGGGACACGCACACGCTGAGCGGATCGTGAGCACGAGCCACGGGGCTGTTTTCTCCCCCCACCGCCTCCGGGGGAGCCGGACCCTCACCCCCTCCCTCACTGCTCTTCCTTTAACGCGCGCACTCCCCAAAGCCACCTCCCGAAGATGCTTCCTTGGAGCATCATTCCCCCCTTCCCGGAGAGCGGGGGCTGCGCGGGAGGCTCCTCTCGGCGGAGGGTCCGCGGGGCGGGCGGTGGGCGCAGCCGGCCCCCGTGCGGGGGTGTGCGGTGTGCGCGGTGGCGGCAGGGAGGGAGAGATGCTGTGTAATTTTATCCACGCTGCACTCTGGGAGTTCACAGGAGACTGATACCTTTTGCCTCTTCTGCTCTGTATCAATTGGTCGCAGATCAGGCTATTGTTGCAGAAAGCTCCTTTTATTTCTATGCTCCGTCGATCAACTATTTTCCCCACAGTCTCCTGCCGAAATTCAGCGGCTTCCTCCCTCTCTCCCTCCCTCCCTCTCTCCCTCTTTGATTCTGTCTCACGCATGCCGTCTATCTGGAAATCCAAGGAGAAGGCTGATCACGGCAGCTGTGTGTAACACAAACAGCTGGGACTCTTCGGTGGCCTTTGCCGATGTCTATTGATTTAAGTAAATCTGAGACAGATAAAAGGGCCACATCGAGGCTGATAAAATCTTGACAATGCTGCACGGCTCGAAGCAGCGTGCGCTCGGCATCTCCGGAGTGCTGCTAGCAAGACGGCTTTAATGGGACCCCTGGTGCCAGTCGCTGCGAGTTTCGCTCTCCCCAGCAGGCTAAGCGCTGCGGCCATCATGCCACAATGGTTATAATTTGGATCTTGTTCCTGACTCTGTTGCAGGAGCCGTGGTCCCCAGGGCGGGCCGCGGCCGTGCCCGAGGCCGCCGGAGCCGCCCCCCGGCCGCGTCGGGATGCGGGGGGACGCGGCGGCGTCTACGAGCACCTCGGGGGAGCGCCCCGGCGCAGGAAGCTCTACTGTGCCACCAAGTACCACCTCCAGATCCACCCCAGTGGCAGGATCAACGGCACCCTGGAGAAGAACAGCGCCTTCAGTGAGTACCGGGCTCACCTCACCCCGGGCCCAGCTGGGCGGGGATGGGGATCCGTCGCCCGCACCAGCGGTTCGGCCCCGGCCCTGGCGGGCAGCGGCTGCTGGACGGGGCAGACGGGGCGTTGGCGAAGCCGCTCCCGCCGCCGCCTCTGTCCACCGGAGCGGCTGTGGCTCCTTGACGGGGACTGGGGGCATCCCCCGGGCTCGGGGCTTTGGCCGCCTCCCCTCGTCTCGGCGTCCCAAGAGCCGCCTCGCTGGCTCCGCCAGACGCACAGCTCCCCCGTCCCGGGGCTGGCAGCGCACCCGGCCCTCGAACCGGGCGGGGAGCTCCCGAGGAGGCCCCCAAACCCCAAGGTTCCCCGACGGGGACTGCGACCCTGCGCAGTCCCAGGCGCAGCCCGGCCGAGCTGTCACTCGGGCTTGATACGCCTGGGGTCAGCCCTGCCCTAGCCCAGCCCGCCCGGCAGCCGGTGACCGGCACCTCCCAGGGCCGATCCCAGAGCCCTTGGGGGCTGCCCGCTTGTCCCCGTCCCCGTCCCGTCCCAGCTTGGCTCCCGCGGGGTCTTTAGCCTCCGCCGGCTAAATCACATCTGTCCCCTGTGACATGTGCCGGGCAGCGGCGGTAATCAGGATGAAAGCAGATATGTCGGGAGTGAGGGGGTTTGTGCGCGGGCGGCAGGAGGGAGGAGAACGGGGCTCAGCACCGGGGGAGCCCCCGGCGCCCCCGCACCCAGCCCGAGCACGACCCGGCCTCCACCCCGGCCCCGCTACCCCAGGATGCGTAAATCCCGCCTGGTGATGGCACACAGAGATAGGGAGACCTCAGGGATCTGTCTGAAGTCCATAAAGGAAAACCACTATTTCCTAGAGAAACACCCCCCCTCGCTGTCACAGCCCGGAGGAGGCATCCTTCAGCAGCGAACCGGTGCCTGATTCAAGCCAGCTGTGCCAGACCCACCCAACTCTCCCAGCGCTCCCAGCAATCCAGCTCTGCACAGGGAATGGGCCCCCGGCTCTGCCTTCAGGCTTTCCAAAAGGCAGCAGTAGGTTTGGATGTCAGGGTCACCTCTTGCTTTCAAGCACTCATAGAAGGTACAGAGCCATCAGGCCATGGCTGGAGAACTGAGAGCAGGGTTTGAGCGAGCCTGATGGAGAGACATGCACATACAACAGTGTCCACTGAGTCATTTGTGCCTCCATAGTTGTCCTGGCACCTTTGGCCGGACATTTGGACAGGTGCTGCACTGGCCTTGCCTGTGACACTTCTCATGTTGCAGGATCCCATCTTGCCCTGAAAATATTCTCCTTTTTAGTTTGTCTCAGACAGTCACACAGTCTTTGTCTGGAGGGCAGCATTGACCTCCTAAATCTCGACTGTCTTTCATGATTATGTACCTGGCTCTAAAATGCAGCGGCCTTGCTCTCATTCACCCTCTAGAGACCTCAGCAAGGGCTTTGTCCTGAAATGGGCAGCTTTGTGACTGACTTCAGTAAGTCGAGAGCTCTTGTGTTCCTAAGCATTAAAGAGGATTTAACGTTTTTTATATACATATAGGATTAAGTGAACCTCTAGTTCAGTGTCAGATCTTTTTCATTTTTGAAAGAGTTCAATCTCAATCAGACATCTTAGGGCTTCTTGTCTGCCTTGTCTCAAACAGTTCCCGCATCATCCTTGCTTTGTATTGTTTCAAATAATAATTTCATTCACATGATTGCCCTGTTTCTTATGTGAGCAAGTGGTAGCTGTGAGATCACACTCCTCAGGTAAGCAGCCATACAAATGTATCTCAAAACATTATACCTGAGCAATAACACATCTCCTAATTCTGTTTCGAGGTATTCTGGAAATAACTGCTGTGGATGTTGGAATCGTTGCCATCAAGGGTCTGTTCTCTGGCAGATACCTGGCCATGAACAAGAGGGGCAGACTGTATGCATCAGTAAGTTTTACTGAAGCCTGGCATGTGCATATCATTTCCTGTGGGGGGAACAGGTCTAGTGGGGAGCACTGATTTCTTTTAAATCTATATTTCTAGAGAAGAGTGAAGTTACAAGAGGTTTTTTCCTGGAATTCTTACAGGCAACCAATCAGTATATTCTTAAAAGTGGGGAAAAGGCTGTGTTCTTACCTTCTTACTGCCTGGACAGCCACAGGTTTGTGGAATGTCAGAATTGTCCATATTTAATATGGATCTTTGATGCCAGCAGAGACATGTCAGGTAAAGAGTGTACACAAGTAACTGAGCATTGATGCTACAGGAAAGCAGCCTCCTGATGGGAGTTCCTTTGCACAGAGCTTATGGCTAGGCAGTGGAAGAAATTGCAGTACTAAAAGGCAGGGTTGTGCAAGGAAAGTAAAAAGGAGAAGGTGCAAGAAGATGAAAGTGAAAATAAAAACCGTATTTTATTCCTTTGACCTAAGTTTTTTCCTTGATCTGTGAGGTAAAATTTGAGGTGTGCTGATATGAGTGGGAGCCTTGCCTTCTCAGCTCAGACAGTACTTCCCCTGAGTGAACAAAATACTTCAGCTTAGACTTCTTCACACTCAGGGACATACCGGGCTTGTTTGTCAGCATGTACCATACACAGTATCTCCCTACTTGAATTTCTTCCACTATCTTTGATTACATCCCGGCAATCTTGTGATCTCTCACTGCAGGACAGCCAAACTGTTCAGTTTTCCCATGAATCCTGGGGTGTGGAAGCAGATTTGAAGAGGGGAAATATGGCTAATGTGAAATTCGCTCCCTCCTAGAAGTAATTTGATGTAATTCTGTTGATCTGAGCAGCAGGACATACCCTTGAGCGATGTGATCTTTTCCCATGAGAACCCAGCCTAGGTGACACAATCAACTCTGTCCCTCCCCAGGTTGACACCTTTAGCTCCAGCTTTTCAGGAGTGTTCAGGCAGTGCTTATGACCCAATTTCTCTAATGTGCCTCGCGTGATGCTCACTGATTAAGGAGGCTGTATATAAAGATGAGAGTTTTTTGCTACTGCAGAAAACCACACTACAGACTATTTTGGCAAAGGAAAATGTAGCTGAAGAAGAATGAGGGCATGGTAGCTCTGCTTGCCAAAGTTAAGGCTGTCCAGTTGTATGTTTCTGGTTAATATTCTGAGTGAAATGGGTATATTTTTCAATGGACCTCCTCCATCAATTCAGAGCCAGCATCTGCCCCAAAGAAATTATTTGGAAGTATCATTTTTTTTTTCAAGTTTTTTTCATCTTTCTCTCTTTCTTCTTCAAAATAGGGTTTTTTCCCTTCAGATGACTTACACTGAATTAAAATAAGACTAAACAAATTCTGAGCTAAAAGCTCTTCTCCTAAAGTGCAGAAAAGCCAGAAGCAGGATAGCTCTGAGACTCCTTTTCTCCTGGACTTCCCTTTCTGGTGCTAGGAGCATCAGGCCATCTCCTGATTGTTCATTCTATGGTTTGTTCATCTGTCACGTGCCAAACCATGGAAGGTTTCTGTATAACTTGAAAAGATAATTTGTCCCCTTCCAGCTCAAGTTTGGGAGAGACTGGTTCAGACTAGTGTTTCAGAGCTGGAGGGACAATCCAGGGAATGCTATTCCACTCCAGCTTTTTTCACAGGATCAGGAAGGGATGAGGGCTCAGCTCAGGAGAAACTTCCTGTCTTTGCTTGCCTGTCCAACAGCTTCACTGATATCACTAGCCCAAGACCCTGTGCAAGGCCCCTGTTTAAAAAACCTAACTAATTCAGGGATAATTATCCAAGGAGCATTTTATGAAATGGTATTGGAATAACTCCATTATCCCTCAGTTCACCCATTTCCTCATGTCAACAAGATGGATTTGTTGAGCCTGCAGAATTCCTTTGTGCCCTTGGCAGATTGTGATAATCCTCTGGATTTATCCTGTGTGATAAACCCTCCCCAGCCAAAGGGGAAGCAGGCAGCAGGACAAATCCACCTACATCTGGTGGCTGCGTGGGCTCCAGCACCACAGCATCTGAAAACCTTGTCCTTGCAAGGAAGGGCGCTTCCGTTGCACAGCTGGGAAGCTGGGACATGTGCAGTCTTTTAAAATCTTGTTAAACAACCATCAGTGTCTCTGGGGAGTGAACAGCACTAAAGACAAGCTGCTTATAGGGTCTAGGGCTTTTCTGGCCCCAGCCTGGCTACCTGTGCCCTTTCCACACCCTCCAGACAGTGAAAAATAAAAACCCATGGTGGTAGTTTCCTTCTGCATCTGTGCTTCATACGTTTTAGATCCTGAAATCTTAATCCCACTGGTGGAGCAAGAATAGGTTTGGAGTTAAGGGAAGATGGATAGTGTGGGAGGTCCTTTGTCTGTGCTGGTTCTCCTGCTTCCAGGAAGGAGGAAGGAGTTCCTTATGCCAGGCTTTTGCAGAGAGGTCTCCCAGTCAAGGAACAGGTGAAAATGGGCAATTTTGGACAGATCATGTGAAATCTGAGCAATTGGGATGCATGCATATTGTGCCTTACAGTTTGTGATAAAGGAGCAGCCTGGCATTTTGGAGGAGCACACAGGTAGGCAGAGTGTGCTTTCATTTTGTTATGCTGACAAAGAAGCTCCATAAAGGTGTATTTTACTGCTCAAATATCCAGTCTGAACTGGATGTAACAGACTGCAAGTTTATCTAATGAGTAATACACAAATTGAAGAGACACATTTTACATTTCACTGTGGGATTTTACCTTTTCAATAGATGGCAGAGGTTGATAGGCAGCAATTAAATAATCTGTCCAGTTTCACAGCTGCATTAAACTCATAAGCACAAAAAAAATTACAGCTGAACAATCAGCAGAGCTATTCACTCCTATTCACATGCCATCTTTTGGTTTTTGGTTTGGTTTTGGAGCCACTTCTGGGGTCTCTGGTGTGCTCACACTGCTGACAGGGAGCACCTTGCTCAAGCTCAGCACTTCCCTCCTGCCTTCTGTGCTTTTCTTACCAAGTGTGTTGCTGTCCTTGTCCTAAAACTGAGGAGAGTCTGGCTTAAGATTTTTTTCCCCACGTTTCCTTCCCAGGAGAGCTACAACTCTGAGTGTGAGTTCGTGGAGAGGATCCACGAGCTGGGTTACAACACCTATGCCTCCCGCCTGTACCGGACTGTGCCCAGCAAGGCGGGCACTAAGCACAAAGCCAGCGCTGAGAGACTCTGGTACGTCTCCATCAACGGCAAAGGACGACCCAGGAGGGGCTTTAAAACCCACAGGACACAGAAATCCTCTCTCTTTCTGCCCAGAGTGCTGGATAACAAAGACCATGAGATGGTCTGGCTGTCCCACAGCAGTGTGAAATACCGGGAGAGTCTCCTGAAGGCCCCGAGCAGGAACCAGCGCAGGAGAAGAGGACACTGACAGGGTGGGGGAGCTCGTGGTGGGGCTGAGAGGGACTGAGAGCCTTCAAAAAGCTACTAAAAGAACTAACGGCTGTGATTGTACAAGAGGCATTAACAGTGACAGGTTTTATATGCTGTGTGATAGAGCCAAAAACCACATTGCTTGCTTTTAGCTGTTGTAGGATTGTTACCTGTGGGGAAAGAGATGGGAGGTAAACTGAGGCACATTCAAAGGTAAATTAGCTGGATATAATAATTTTGCAATGACTTTCATGTTTCCTTTTCTTTAAAAAAAAAATCAAGTATTTTCATGCTAACTTGCCATAGGCTGTTATCTCAGTGATGTTGCCCTCCCAGACCATATGGATATTTAACACTTAATGAATTTATATCCACAGAGAAGGTATAGTGCTTTCATGGTTCTTCTGGCCATGAGAGGCTACATTCTTATTTTTACATAATACAGGAGTGAGAAAACCAGTGGTTTGTTTCTTTTAATTTACATATATTTATTTTTATTTTATGACCACCCATTATCAATTATACTTTTTCCAAGACTGTCCAAGAAAAGTAAGATTGTCAGCTACTTCAAACACTTCAATAGACCTACACATTATCAGATCCTAGATTTTGTTAAACTAGAACTCCAAGATTCCTGATCTTGTCATTTAAATAAATGAATGGTGGTAAAGTGGCATTTGCATTGGTCAGGCTTTGGCAGTATAAATCTGTTTACCAACACATAAATCCTCTCTTAGAATAGGACTCAAATGTGATATGAAAGAGAATAGGTTTGGCTTGGATATTGGGAAAGAATTATTCCCTGTGAGGGTGGTGAGGCCTGGTTGCCCAGAGAAGCTGTGGCTGCCCCATCCCTGGAAGTGTCCAAGGCCAGGTTGGAGGGGGCTTGGAGCAACATGGGATGGTGGAAGGTGTCCCTGGCCATGGCAGGGGGTGGAATAGGATGAGATTTAAGGTCCCTTCCAACCCAAACCATTCCATAATTCTATGATTTTTCTGCTGTGATTCTTCTTCTGCAAAGTTAACTTCTGCAAAGCCGAGGCGAGTCCCCATCACAGATTCAATTTTGAGCAATTTTAAGCTTTAAGCATTTTTCTTGGTATCCAGGAGATGACAGAGCAGTACAAAGATTGAGATGTGCTTGACAAGCACAAATAATGGTCATTTCAGTGGGGTTCGGCCTTGTGCTCTTCATTTCCCAGAACTAGGCCCTGATAGTGGAGAGCTGGAGAAAAGAAAGACTGCACTGAAATAAACGCTCCATCTGAATTTAACAAAAGATCTGTAAGTTAAACCTGACATTACATAGAAACACACAGGTGTGAATCCCATTCCTGGTCATATTGAGAAAAAAGGTCTTCTTGTGGGCTGCTTTTGAATTTAAATGGGCCGCTTTAAAACTAGGTAGGCAAAAATCTTCCTTTCACCCAGAGGTGAAATCTGTGAGAGTGAGATGAGTTCACAGAATGAGGTGACCAAGCCTAGGTTTAGCACTGCTTGCATACCCATAAAGGTAAAACCAGAAAGGTGTTTTTATACCAAATAATGTGTTCCATTCCTTCCACCCTCCCACCTTTTCTGTAATATTCTAACAAAGGAGAAAACTATGTTTCAATAAGAAAGTCAAATTCATTGATCTCCGTTCTTTATCCTGAAATAATGTAAAAAGTCCCTTAAATGATGTACATTAAATAATGGTGCACACAGAACAGACCTAGGTTTAAAGAAGAACAGGGAAAACAATGACTCTTATTCCCAAGTTTTCCTGCTTTTACAAAACAAACAAAAAAATAGTAATGGGATCTTAATGGCGTTAACCAGGCAGCGTCACGTCAGGAGCCACTGTGCAAAGAGGGGACAGAGAGACTGAAAAGGAAGCAGAAGAATTCAGGTGTTCTCTTTGTTCACTGGCCTGTCAACCACACAGGGCCCAAACTGCTGCAGGATCCAAGGTGCCTTCTGAAAGTTGGTCGTATCAGGGAAGAAAATTAAGTTTTGCCTCCTGGGCATCAGGGCTGTTTTGGGGGCACACTCTTGGGTCTGCCAGCTCCCCCTGTCTCAATTCCCAGTTGCAGTTCCCACTAGAGGTGGGAGATGACTGGGCAGGAAAAGGGAATATGAGGAACCCTCCCAGCTCTCCAGCTCCAGGAACAATATGCAAGGGAAGGAAAGTGTCAGCAAGCCCAACTGGCAAGAAAAGATCCCATACAGCTGAAGGTCGAGAGACACAGTTTTCCTCAGGTCTAATTTCTAAATAAATAATGAAAAATATTTCTTTTGACTGCTTTCAGATTTACTTGACCTCAACTTGTAGCAAAACCAAGATCCATTCTCAGCTTTCTCTCCCCTAAAATTGCTGTTGTAAAGTAAATGACTACTGTCTGCTTCAGATATTTTTGATAGACCTGATGGTCTGAAGAAAATGAACAAACTCTTGTTTCCCATGACACAAAGATGCATCTTCACCCCTGCTCCAAGTCCATTTCCTATCAAACTTTGGCTCTTCACTCCCAGCATTTTTTTTTTTGTGCTGGCTGTATCTCTTGCTTTACTACACCTCTGTTATTATCAATTTTTCCTCTTGTTCTTTTCTCTGGCCTCTCTTTTCCTTTATGGCCCAGCTCCCTGTCATAAAGGATCAGCAGGTAACTGCTGTGGGTGATACAGGAATATCACTAATGAGAAAACACCTGCTTCCTCCTGCCTTTGTTTAGAGCTGTATTTCATAATTGTAGGAATATTGTTTTAACAATTTTCCCATAGGAAATCACAATGAAGTTAAACTCAGCATGTGAATTAAATTCTTATTTCAGCGTTAGTTTTTGTCCCAATAAAGCCTAAAATACTAACATTGAAAAAGAAAGGAGAGGGGAGACAAAAGAAAAAATAATTAACTCATTGGACACAGTGGCATTTTAACTACTGTAGGTAATGGTTTTCACATCAACCTAAAACAATTTCATCCGCATTCTTAGGATTTTTCTTTGCTCAGTCTCATTGCAGCAATTCAAAGGAAATGGCTTTGGGATTTGACTTCTTTTTTTTTTTTCTATCTTTTAAGAAATATTAATGTTCTTGTTGAAATGCTTTTCATTACTGACATTCATTTTTGAATATTCTTTTAGCAACCTTGAATTCCACAGTTCCCAGACAGTGACATGCTGAAATCCCATTCATTATAATGATCCCAGTTGTATTCTATATCCCATTTTATTTATTTGGACCAGAACCATAGTGGATACCTTACAGGAGGAAGTAGATCTGAGCTATTTTCTCCTTAGGATTAAAACATCAAGATGTGTCTCCTCTCTTAAAAGTTCCTTGAGTGAATCTCCACCTTTCCATTGTACAGGCTGTTACCAGGATTTTTTTTCTTTTGTGTTTTTTGAGGAAGGTGTAAACTTTACCCCCTTTGGGGGCTCCAGAGTTTCTGCAAACTCCACATACTCCAGAGCACAAAGCTATTGCTGTTCTCACCCTGGAGCCAAGAGAGGATGCTCACCACAAATTCATTCATTGCCTTCTCCTGGTCTGCCTGCTCTGCATGACCCTTCTTGTGGAGAGGGCTTGGATCCTTGGAACCTCCAGGGCTCACATCCATCAGCCTGTCTGTGATTCAGTGATTAGCTGTACTTAATCCAAACTGATGATCAGTTTGTTCTCACCTTTGGATGTTCAGATTCCTGCTGTGCGTTTTGGAGTCCAGCTCCCTCTCCCAACACCTCCGATTTCTCTCCATTCACAAATGCGGTTCAGTTTGGGATCAGTAGTTCTCCAGCCCACTCTAACAATCTGGTGTACTAACTTTCTGTTCTCTGCCTTAAAATCATTTATTGCACATTTAGTAGAGTTGCCCAGTTGGCAGGTATGAAAAGAATGGAGCAGCTGGTGTATGTACTTCCAAAATTTACCTTTTCAGGTTGCTCTTCTGCATTGTCTCTTTCCCACTCGCTTTTCTTCATCCCCTTCGCCTCCTCCCCCTGGCAAAAGTCTTTCAATTGGTGCAATTTCTAGCACTTGTAGAACAATTTCATCACAGTTTTGCACTTTCAAAAAACATTTTTTCTGTAGAAATTGTACAAATTATGCTTTTTTTTTTTTTTTTTTTTTTTTTTTACTTTCCCACTCACTGACACATTACTTAATCATCTTCTTTTCATGAGCAGAGGACAATGAATTGAGGGGTTCTGGCAAAATTTTCATTTACTTGCTTCCAGACAGAAGACACACAGCCTGGTCTGTGACTTCTTGATTTCTGTCTGGAGCAGATTTTTAGTTCCTTTAATCCTTGCTTTAGCCCATTATAGCTCTGTTCACCAGCCTCATGACAACTATCCTGGCCTTTGGTGATTGTGTTGGGACATTTGTGGCTGTCTCTTCATAAAAAGCAAGACTTGTGCTTGAAACATGAACAGCTCCCCCATACCAAAGAACTAAGCCACAAGGCAGGAATTGTTTCCTAATTTACTAATACCTTTTTTTCTCCACTTTCTAAGCATGGATTTCCCTTCTCTTTGAGCATCATTAATTTGCCATCCTGAGAATATATTCTGTTATAATTATATAATATATAATATATAATATATAATATATAATTAATATATAATATATAATATAAAATATATAATATATAATAGATTAGATAATAGATAATAGATAATAGATAATAGATAATATATATTATATATTGTATATTGTATATTATATATTATATATAATATTATATATTATATATTATATATTATATATTATATATTATATATTATATATTATATATTATATACATAATATATATATCCTGATAATATAATCCTGAGATTATATTCTGGTTATTCTGTGCTATTTCTGTCTTTTTCTCACCACTTTATAGAGGTCTGATATTGGTTTCTACAAGCCCTACTCCCGTTTCCTGTTTGCCTTAGCAAGAGCAGCAGTGAAATCCATTTGTATTTGGAAACTGCTTCACAGTTATTCCCCCAGCATGTGGAAGAGGGCCTAGTGACATTTCTCAAGGTAATCTTATTTAATTACAAAGAATGTACAAATCTGTTTTTCTCAATCACCACAAGCATGAAAATAATGCTAGAGGGGATGTTTTGTTCATACTCTTTAACAGCACTAACCAGCCCAAAAACCCTCTCTGTTCCCAGTCCTTTTGTGAGCTCTTGGATTTCCTGCTTTGCTTCCTGACATTTCCACTTTCTTCTCTGCTTTTCTTCCACAGATGTACAACCCTCTGGGAAACAATAGGCAAAGAAATCCCTTTGGCCACACGTGTCTTCCTTTGGATACTTGCATGGGGCTGGTGGTGGAATGAGGCTGGTGTTAGTTCAACTATTCAGTGGATGAGGCTTAAGTGTGTCCTATAATTGTCTGAAACAAGGATGTGGTTACACCCCCAGCTTTCAGAAGGTGTTCTCCCATCCAAAGCAGCTCAGGATGAAAAAAGTCTGTACAACAAAGCTGTTACCACAGCTGATATTTACCATCATCCCTTTGATTCACAGCCTCGTCCGTAAATATGAACTCAGAGGAGCAGAAAAGTAAATATATTAAAATTATAGTCAGGAAAGGAACTATATGAGATATCACAGAAAAATGCCTTTGAAAAATGTCTCTTTGAGCTGCCTTGAATACCTTCCCGCTGAGTACCCTGCCACCACTGAGCACTGACATCCAAAATCTCCTTTAGACCTAAACAATAACCTCAGAAAATAAAGCTGTTAACAACAACAATGAAAACTTTGAGTCTTAGTGCTTATTTGTATCTGATACAAAGCACAAGATTCTTCATACTTGGATGCCTGTGTGTCTCATAGAAACATGGAATTTTCCTCTTGAAAAAATGTATGACATTAAAAATCAGGAATCCTTTTTCTGCCTCAAAAGCTAAGGGAGAGCACTAAAAGAGAGAAGTTTGCAATGTACTTCCCCAAAAATGAATACAGACAAATTAAGCCAAACCTTTCTAAGGTAAGTCGTAACAAAATCACTGATTGCCACATTGATACAGCAAAGACATTTACACCTTTGGACTCAAAGCAAATGAGATTCCACATAACTTTACATTCCTGGAATTGAAATGCTTCAATATTAATTTCAATATTAATTACCAGTAACATGCTGAAGGCCTTATAAAGGGAGGCATTCAGTTAGGACAGCTGTTTATGCATTGTTGATGTGCAGAATTGTTTTTTAAGAACCAAAGGATATCAGCTTATTACTCTGCCAAAGAGATTTTGATAGGAACCGCTGAGATCTGTCTTACCAAAATAATCTGTGCACAGAGGGACTTTACTAACAGCTCTTCTTCTTATCCTTCTTGGAATGCAAAATATTTTTCTTGGTAATAAATATAGCATCTTTCTACTGGCCACAAAATAAGTATTTTTTAACAGGAAAATACCCTAGCAAAAAGCCTTTCCATCCCAAACTATTCCATGGTTCTCTGTGGAGAGGTAAGGCAGAGGGGAAGGATGCCAACCTGTCAAAACCATGAGATTACAAAGGGCACCTCCCCATGAGTCAGATCCTGGCAGATATTCCTGCATCTTCTGGAGCTGAACAAGAGGATGTGAAATGTCTTCAATCACCACTTGGTTGCTTCTGATCTCTTCTGCTGTAGAGATCTTCAGGGACAGAAGAATTCTTGGTTTTCCTCTGTTCCATTAATGGCATTTTTAAAAATTATCATAGATTCCTGGCTGCTGCCAGGGGGGTGTTTCCAAACAGTGAATTCCTTGGTTTGTCCCCAGAAAAAAGTGCTGCAAGTGTGGAGACAAGCAACGTCAGGGAGGTCTCCTCCTTCGTGGTTGTTTCTCATGTTTTTCACTTGCTGGTATGTGGGAAAGGAATTTGTAAAAAATTTTCAAAGTTTGATAGAAAGCTTATATAGTTTATATTTGTATACAAACTTTAAGATAAGTGAATTATAACATGTGTATTGTCTTACCCCTCACATGAGACTGAAAATGGAACAAAAGTTTTTACAACACCTCTCAATTGCCCCATCTCTGGATCAGAAAAGGGCTGAATCCAGCACTGGTACATAGCCTGAGAAGGCACCTGGCATGGGAAATGGAAGTTCTCACCCATATCCATGATGTGGACACAGCCATTAAACACAAACAGACCTGAGGGAGAAAACATTGCCAGCTGCAAATGTCCCTTTTTTTTATTGTGGCCATTAAGATGACAGCAAAAAGTAGTGACTAGCTTCTAAAATATGAAAAAAATTGACCCCAAAATACTTCATGAATAAAAACAGACACAAAAATATCTAGGTGTAAAAAAATGACTTATTTTTCTCAAATTTTTTTTTTTTTGTAAGTAAAAGGTGCCTTTCATTTTGGATGTGATCAGGAGGGAGCACTACCCATAAGGATGATGTTGGAAAAGTTTACTTCAGCAGCATGACTTAGCAAAGCAGAGGGGAAAGGAGAGTGAGAATATGTATGAAACCCGAGGGAAATTTTGGAAACTTGTTCTCCTGTGAGAACTAAGTGATACAAAAAAACTGAATAGCCTGGATAAGGTAGCAGTCCTTTAGTCCACATATCTGCCTCCTCTTCTATTAAAGATTTTCTCTCTTCCTCCTTGGATTTTCAGAGGCGAAATGCTTTCCATAGGGAGAAAATGCATTGAACTGATTGATCTTCATTTCTTTTTAAAGCTGTCCTAAACAGTCCTTTGAAGTTTGCAAGTTCAAATGTCTCCTGTTTCCTTTTGGAAGGTTTGAAGGATTTGGGAAGGTGAACAAGCAGATCTATAATTACAGAGCAGTTGATGGTAACTGCCCTCCTTTGTGAGCATTCTGGGGCCACCTCCAAATTTAGATGCTTGAAGAGAACTGTCCCATTTTAGTCCTGCAATAGTTCAGATGCCACCACTGCATAGCAGAAGGGAAGCCCTTCTAAAATCCAGGGCAATCCCCTTTTTGGCACAAAACATCAAGAGTTTTGTTCAAGGTCTTCACTTTATGGGTTAAAGAAAATACTTCCTTTTCCCACAGCATCCATCCTAAATGCTTTTAGTGCCTTTATTGCTGAAATGTATGGATTTGAAGAACACTGAGGAGAACTGTGAGGAGAATTTAGAGACATCCTGGTGCTAATGCAAAAGTAAGAAACACAGGACAGTGGGGGTGGCTGCAGAGCTCCTGGAGGATCCAGCCCCCTATGGGATGTCCAGTTCTACCAGTTTGGAAATATCTCTGGCACCAACTGCTTGATTTGCAAATTTTGTCTTAAAATAAACAAAACTAGGTCTGATAGTGTCTAAATAGCACAATATCTCACACTTCGAGCCAAATGTCTGTTTTGTTTGGAAATACTCTTTTTTTTTTTTCATTTGGAAATAATCTTCTGTTATAAGTACTTCATGTAGGTTTGGTTATTCTGTCCAATGATGCATCATCCATGATAACCAGACAATAGTTGCCCTTAGATCAATTCTTATCTTTAGAAATTACTCCTTGTATGAATTTTGGAGGGAGAAATGGGCTCATTCACCAAGTGTGACCCTAATTCAGTGCCTTTAGATGCTTCATTAAGAAAGAATTGACAGCAGGTCACGGCTCCATCTTCCTTTTGTGTTTCTTTGAGCAAAAGCCACACAAATGTTACTTTAGGGAGCCAGAAATTATCTAGTCTGAAAGAAGTCCCCTGGGACAGTGTCCCTAGAGGATAGGTGACACAGAGTGCTGGGCACAGCATAGCTGTGGTGTGACCCTGCATGCCTGGTTTGCACTGCAGACATCAGAGGCTCAAAGGCATGTGTTGCTCAGACTGTGAAACCAACTGAAAATTATTCTTAAATCCTTAGACATTTTCTCATGGCAACATGGGTCTAAAACTACAGCAGCAGAAACTGAGTTTATTTGTGTCCCATAGCCTGTCTGCTCCAACTATCTGTTACCCATTTTCAGTAGTGCATATGGAAGAAAGCCCTCAGGATCAGATTAACTCTTTCTTTCTCCAGTTCTGAATGAAGAATGAAGCTGTATTTCAAGTGCTTTACTGGAAATGTGTTCAAAAATAGCCATGAAAACTGAGTTTATCTATTGTCTTTGATGGTAAAACAAAAGTCTTCAGAACTGAGTCACAGATGTCTAACAAGAACTTAGAGAGGTTAGACAAGAGTTTGCTTCCTTGATAAATCTTGGAGACAATCTAGGTTATGTTCCATGTCAATAACATGCTGGTTAAACAAAGGAATTATTATTCTTTATTTTAGAAACTAGTGAAGCATTTGGTAAAAAAGCTATGGAAAGACTGAAAGACACTTTGTGCCTCTCTTCCATGCAAAATTGGTAAAGCAGAATAAGAAAGGAGATGTGGACAGGTAAAAATGCAAAGAGAGAGAAGAAAAATACTCTTACACCTTGAGCTGCTCTTGTAGGGCCGTTTCCTCTGTGAGGCTGATGGAGGAGAAAGAAGAAAAGAAGCAGAGGCACGTGGGGAAAAAAACAGAGAATCAGTTTAGAAAACTGTCCTGGAGAGCTCTGCCAGGTGAAGGCCAGTGGGTTTTTATTCTGCACACACTTGCAGGACTAAAGCACTTTATCTGAGACAAACAAAATGCATCTTCTCACACTGATGACATCATCCACTTGTCAGTGTGACTCTTCAATTTCACTGATTTATGAAACAAACCTGTAGCTTCTATTTGGCCAGATGGTGGTAGCAAAACAGGGATGTATTTAGTGGATGCAAACCCATGTTTTCAGCTTTGGATGCACGCGTGCTTGTACTTGGAGGCACCACAGGAAGGGAAGTTCATGTTATCCCAGGAAATGATGGGATGAGGCTCTTGGAGCCCATCATGGCAGCCTGGGCAGGAGCCCCAGGGCAGTCATGCAGGTGCTGGAGGGAGCAAGAGCTGGCACAGATCTGCACAGGCTCCGCATGTGCTGGTAAGGAACTAAAATAAATGAGAATAAACCAAATGCTAAGACGAACAAAGGCTTCTCCCATCTCCCCTGGGCACCATGACTGTGCAGAAGTTGGGGCAATAGAGCCAGGATTACATTTCAGGATCTGGCTCAGCTCTACAACCCCGCTGTATTTCAGCTGCTCTTCAACCTTAGTGGTAGCACAAGGCAGCATTTTCAAATAATTCTGTATTTCAGAGAGAAGGTTTTCTTGTTCCTGCAAAGGTACAAACATGCCAACAGTCCCAGGACTACTGGGGCTATGCGAGATTTCTTTCTCCTTTTTGCTTCCAACTAATGCAAAGGTAGGTCTCTCCCTTTCTGAGTGATTTTCGTGCAAATCTTTGCATAGCTTCAGTACAGTTGTGAGAGGGGAAATGGTTTTGAGCCAAGTGAATTAATTGCAAATTGATTTAATGGGTTCAGCCACTGAATCTGAGTAAACAGGGTTTTGAATAACTGAGATACTTTTCAGTGTAAGCAATAAATACCAGGGATAGAACTGTATTATAGGCAACAGAGACTATGACTGTGCTTTGGATAATCAAGATTCTACTTTGTATCATGTATACTTTGGCAGCAGCTGATTCCTGTAGGAATAAGAAAGAAAGAACATGTGCAAACTGCAGCATGACACTACCACTGTGACCTCATCAAGAACTTAAAGGTCATCATCAGAAAAGCCTTCAGCTTTTTTTTTTGTCACCTGGTTACACATGGGTTGTTAAGATTTATTACAATCATTGCTAGAGAACACCTGCTAAATGTCAAAAGATTCCTGGGAATCTTCAAGTGTTTTGCTAAGGGAAAACTGTACCTTTTACACAGCTTTTGAGAATTCAGCCCAATGGAATACAGTCCAGTCTCCACTGACTCAGGGTATTTTTTGATTTTAATTCTATGATTTGATCATGCCCTAAAGCAGAAACATAACCATGAGTGGTATTAAAACATATTTTCCCTCCAGACAAACTTGCCACTGTCTGAAATGATCCATTTTTTTTTACCTGGGATTCTTCATATATTTCATACTCCAAGTAAGGACCAAATCCTTGGCTGAAGTCAGCTGTAAAGGCTTTGCTGAAGCTGAGCACTTAATCAGATACCTAAGCACTGTCTAAATGTATTTGGAAAAATTAAATTTGACTTGTGAAATTTATTCTAAACAAACATGGAGAAAGTACTTTAAGTTTCTAGAGGTTTTTACTCAAAGTCACCACATGTCTGCTTTGTGGAGACAAAGCCATGTTCCTCCCCTACATCACCATTTTATTTTCAGCTCAGCAATTCTCTTTTTCTTTTCCTTTTTTTTTTCTTTCCCTGAGCAATGAAACTCTGTCTGCTTTTCAAGACCAATATACAGTCCCTGAGTGAAGGCAAGGCTGTGATTCAAATCAAGGGTTCTGTTGACATTATAATCCTTAGAAGCACAGCTGGAGCATTTAATGAATGGTAGCAAAGACCCTCCATTGATTTACTGCCTTGGTATTCCATCAGGAGTCCATGTTCTGTGTCATTGGCTGCAACTCACAAAAAATAACCCAGTGAACTTCTAATTAAGGCATTTAGCTCCTTGCCTATCTCGAAAGAAAGGAGTTGTGCTATATGTGAGATACTGCTGCTGATTTTATGGATTCTCCCCTATTTTTATAGCAGGAGGGCTTCAGGCCCTAAGAAGGTCCTGTGGACTATAAACAGGATAAACACTAAAGTCTCTCACTGACCCTTCCAGCAGTGTGGGATGGCAGGAATTTTCATGTGTCTCCCACAAGCTCTCTCCAAGTTCCTTTCCATCACAGTTGTACAGAAACCTTTCCCAGCCTCATTGTTCCTCAAGCAGAAAAATACTCATCACAGTGAAGCAGGGACCCCCCAACTCTGCTTCTGGGCATGGAATAAACCCTTCCCTTCCTGCAGGGCCAGTCCCCAGGCACAGCATGCACGAGAGCAATTTGGGAGCCGTGCTCTTTTTCGTCTCGCCCCTCGTTCCCGGCGGAGCATGGCCCTGCTGCCAGCCCCCACTGACCTGAAGATGAGAGTTCCCTAGATTGTTTCCAGCTTGCACTGCTAGCCCCGCTCAATGAATAGCCCCAGTAGTATTTTTGGGGTGGTGACTCACCACAAAGCCATGAATAGTCCCTTAAGAGACCATCAAAAGCCCCCTGGTAAAAGGTTTTTGTTGTCCTAAGCTCCAACACAGTTTTCTCAGTTCATTGTTCAAGTAGAGAGTTGGGACTTAAAAGGCAGCAGAGGAGAGATGCAGCCCCTGATCTGACACCATTCCTGGTTATCCCAGCCTGCAGCAACAGCCAGAACAGTCTTCCCAGTCTCTGCAGGGACTGTCAAAGTGCTAGCCAGGACCTCCACGTGCTCACCTGCCTGCTAATTCCAGTGGTACTTCAGGCAGATAAATGTCATGGAAATGCCAGGGTTTAGGGATAAATATCTTGGTCTTGGCAGGTCTGATATATACATTAATACCAGGTCTTGTCAGATCTGGTATTAAGTGTGTCAGTCATATTTTCTTTTTTCACCTTCAGGAAGGGCTTCATGAACTTCATTGACTTCATTGATCCTCTCAAAAATAATATCAAGTTACCAGAGATAGTTATCACAGTTCCTTGTACCTCCAAGTATGATGAGATTCAATAACTTGGGCAGGACCAGAATAAAACTGGTGTTGATGCCTGGTCTGGATTCAAGAAAGGGCTTGGAATGGCTGTAAGTTCTGGAGTTGTGAGTGTTATATTTGGACAGAAGGACAGCTGTGAAAAGGAAAAATGGCATATGTCGGTGTTTTTTTGTCTGAACATGTGGCAGGACATGCAGCACTTTAATAGAAGGTGTTGCCTGTTTACCTTCCTTCATCTCTGACATTTTTGTTCTTCAGGCACCTTCACTGGGCTTCAAACCTTGGTAAGCATCTCTTACTGAGCCAGAGGTGCAGCTGGGCAGAGCTCTGCTAAAGCCACCTGGTCTAGACCTGCACAGATGTCTGTTGGCACACCCAAGAGCTCAGTGACACAGATCCTACTCCATAATTCTTTGCAGGCCCCATCAGTGTTTTATCTGACCCACATTTTTGGGACTCAGTTCTCTAGGAGGCAACAGGAAAATGTTCTGGAATTGCCCTCCTGTGAGCAAGCCTGGGTCCCACCTTAGCAGCAATCCCTCCCTGGCAATACCCCAACCACATCTTCTCAAAAGTGGGCCATTAGAGACAAGAAATAAGTCAAAGGAAAGCTGAAGACAAAACTTTTTGGCCTGTAAATCTCACAGAGCAAAGTTGAGCAGATCTCTCCTGAACCACTTCCAGTGTTGCAGGGTGATGGAACAGGTTTGAACCCTTCAAGATGTGCAATTCCCCTGACAGAATTTCCCAGTTTGACTTCCCAGGGTGGCCCTGTATCCTATGAAAAACTGGAAAAGTTGCTGGCAACACCAGGCGGGACTGTAAGAACAAAATTCTGTGTGTTGGTAGACTTGCTGCAGTAATTTTGTTCCAGTCAACCTGCTGTGATCAACCAGGTGGAGAGAGTGGCTAAGGACAGAAAGACTGGGTTGCTGCTTCATGATTCAGCTGAAAACCTCTCTCAAGAACTGCTCAGTACATTCCTTCTGAAAGTGTTTATCTGTGGTTTCTCTCACAGGCATGAAGAGAAAGAACTCTTACCACAGCTCATTTTCAAAACAACCGAAAGTTTTCTAGTCCATGTATGGTTAAAGACTAAGTGCAGTGAAGCCATGAAGCATTCCAATTATTGCTTCTTTAAAGGAATATCTTTACATTGTTCTTGTCCAACAAACTAAATATTCCATCATATTTATTTCTCTTAGAGCCCCGATTCCAATTTGGTGAAAAAAAAAGTGGTGAAAAAAAACCAGGATCCGATGTTAGCAAAATAATGTAATGTAAAATAAAGAGAGTGTGAGGTTTATGACTGCTTATTTGGTGGGGCTGGGGTTATCCAATGGGAGAAATACTACCAAAATCCAGTGAGATATGGTTACCAGACAGGAATCCCAGGAGATTCTGTTACCATGCAGGAATCCCATGAGACACTATTATCAAGAAGGAATCTGTAGTATTCAGTTCACCACAAGGCAGTAATATTAGATTTTTAGAATTAAATCCTGTGGTATCTTGTTTTATAAGAGTTGGCATAGGAGGGACAGAGAAAAATGCAACGGAAGAAAGGAATCTGAGCTGGGAGCCTTAATTGTTACACTGATTTGCAGCTGAAATAAAACATCACAAACTCTTTCTCATGGTCCAGAGATATTTTTACTCTGCATCATATAAATAATTTATTAGTGAAATGTATTGTAATTGTTTTTCTTTGTTTTTACAAAATTCAGGTTCAAGCGTTAAAATGCCAAGGCGTGAACATGGACATGATTATTTTTGATTGGTGTAAATATCTCCTGGATTTATTTATTTGTAATGGGTTTCCTTTTGCCCTGAGCAGTACTGTTTTGTTAAAAATGTGTGAAATTGCTGTTTGACATCAGCACCAAGCAAGCTTGTGAGCTGTTCGGAGCAGTGCCTTACATTGCAGGATTTTGTGGTGCCTCATGCCATGTCTGCAGCGTTTGAACACAGAAATGTTAGAGAATTGTTTTCCTCAGTATTTTGTTGTTGTTGTTGTTGTTTAGTAGTAGTTTTGTTTGCTTTTTTCACCTGATCGCAGCAGGTAATTCTGAATGCTCATCATCCTTTAAATAAATGTACCGTTTTTCCTGCCTGTATCATGGTACAGAAAGGCTGGGTTCCTTGAATTATATGAATTACATTCATACAATTATATGTCCATGGTATGAATATTTAATCAGATAACTTCTGGTCAAGGACAGAAGTCTGTCAACCTAAAGAGTTTAGTGTGAAGAGACAGATCAATTTTGTGATTAGCCTGAATAAAGGCTGAGTATGTGTTAAATGAGGACCTAAAACCAAATTCCAGTTGTACTTTTAATTCGTCTGTATTTATAAATGGGTCCTCTGAGAGAGAGATCTCTGTGTTTTGGCAGGTGAGGGACACACACAGTGGGTCACAAACTCACGTGGCTCCACACAAACAGTCACAAACCTGTCAGGATGGTTCATCTCTCCAAAGCTGATTTTATGGACAAGGGAGACAGAAAAAGGCAGGAATTTAGGTGAGAAGTGAGAAATGAGAGTGGAAACCTATCGGAAAGAGCATTGCTAAAACATGCTGGGAAATTTTGAAAAGGAAAAGCCAACAAACAAGGGTGCCACAAGTTGAGACCAAAAGCCATGAAATGGCTTTGCAGATCCTTGTGGCTCCCTGGATCCAGCCCTTGGTGTGACACATGGCCCTGCACCCTCCTGGCCATGCTGGCAGCAAAGGCGTCACCCGTGGGGCATGGCCAGCTATCCCCAGGGGTCTCTGAAGCTGCGGAAGGACTCGTTCCTGGCATTCAGCTGTGCTCACAACAAACTGAGGAGAAAGAAAAAGATGTGGCAGGAAGGAATATAAAACTCAAGAGGAATCAGCCTGTTTGCTGTGTTTGTGAATCCATCTGCTTGAGTGCCTGTGAACAAGAAAGAGGGTGCAGCTGAATGGCAGGCTTAAGGAAAAGTCAGTTTAGCTTCAGGAGAGGGTGTACAAATGCTGATCAGATCTTAGCCCTAAAAGACATAATCAAACAATGCTGGGAGCATGGAAGACCTCTGTTAAGTGAACCATCAGAAAACACAACACCTATAGTGGGGATGTTGGTGGCACAGAGGTACAAGGAAGATTACACAGAGAGATTACTGGTGATGATAGATGGAGAAGTTACTGGACCCATACTTGGGGATATGCAAATCACAACCTCTGGTGCTTTTGTGATAATGATTTCAACCCTGTAGGTAATGGTTTGGGACCATTAGTTCACATACCATGGCTTTACCCATGGATGCTAATGGATTGCAACTCTGGGGACAGGAGAATTTTGTCACCTCACAAGTCCTCACAAGGGCAGCTGAACTTCCCTCCGTGGTCTCTGTGAGCAGTTGAGGGTACCCCACACACCTCTGCTGCACTTTTGGCTCACTGTATGACACTTACCTCTGCCCAGAAGCCTATGGAAATTTTAAGGGGGAACAAAACCTGTGAGTGAACCCACAATGAAATTCATTCTCCATGTGCAGTGACCATTTTCACGTGTTGCTAGAAGACAGAAAACTCAAATGACTGAGTTGTCTTGGAATGATTAACAAAATTAGCACATTCAACATCAAGCTGAGAGCCAGGACAAGAGTCATGGATCTCTGGAGGCAATCTGTCAGGAAAATCTCACCTGTATTCATGTAACATTTCACAAAGTTTGTCTCATCCTGCTTAGCTAAATGTCTTCTTGATATAATGTGCTTCTATTTGCTTGTACTGCAAAGAAATAATTCTTATCTTCCTCATTTCCCACAAATAGCCCTCACTAGTGTCAATCTCACCAGCAGCACCTCCTGTGCTTCCCTGCAACATATATTTTCAAAAACTTGACTTGGGAGCCACCAGTTTTGGTAGAAGTAGAGTTTTGCAGAGAGGCTTGGCAGACTCAGGAGGAGTTTCAGAGCAGCCTTCATGGCAAGTCACAGGATTGAAACTTGGAGCAGAAATCTGGTCCTGAATTTGGTTTGGGATTTATTGCTCAGCAACTTGGAGCACAGCGAGTCAGCAGCTGGCTCTCTAGCCAAAACACACCAGCAAACAGAGCAGAACTGTCATGGTAACAGTGACACAGAGCGTGCTGCAATGGCACCCTGGTCTCCAGAGGGAATTCCTAAGTGGTACCACAGTAAAAATTATGGCTAATAATAACCTTAATAGTAACTATTGCTGCTACTAATAATAGCAGTAATTATATTTATGCTGTAACAACAGCAAGATATATTTGGCTGGGATTTGGTGATTCCAAATTGCTCTTTAAATGTGTCTGGCAGATTTATTTGACTTTTTTGTTGAGGTGTTGCTGCTCTGTTAGCAGTGCACTAACTCCTGATGTTAGTCCATGAGCAAAGGTGTTCTGCATTTTTCCCTCTGCAGGTGATGGAAATGTCATTCCCTTATCCCTGATTGTCACAGAAGTTTCAGAAATATGTAACTTATAGTATTGTTCAAATTATAGTAAAACCTAACTTCAAGTAATATGCAACTTTGCCATAAACGACAAAGTGTTGGTGATGCAGAAGTAGCTGCAGGGCATTCCCAAAAGGGAAGAAAAGAATTCCTGAAGCCACTTTGCCAACGTGATCAAATCACGATCCCTTGTATTTAGGAACTGATCCTGCAGCCTGTGTCCATGTTGAGTTGAAAGCATCAGGAAAATTAAGAACGGGTTGCAAACCTTTCCTCAGGCTTGGTAAAAAATTGTGAGATTTTACAACGATGTGTGTGAGGTGTGTTCCCATGGTTCTGAGTTATGATTGCACCTACAATGCTGATACAAGAGGGAGTTTGGGGGTAGTTTTTTGGATATACATTCCTCAATTTGCCTGCTTCAATTTAGATAAACTACTGTGATGACAGAGAGGGGTGGAGAGAAACTTTCTAAGCTCTGTCAAAATATATTTCACAAGAACACTTGCCAGCACAGCTCTTCTCCCCTCTCTCCTTCATCTTCCTAACTTTCAGCCAGTGTGAGAAAAAACAGGGAAGTTTCAGGGGGAAAGGAAAATATGTAAACTGTGTGTAGGTGTAACACATCCCGGTGCTGCTGTTAAGAATGGCACTTCTTGCCTCTGCATGACACACAGTGAAAACTGTCATTGCCACCAAAACGAACAATTTATTAAATTATTTTGGCAGAAGTTCAGTGAGGACTTCCAGGCAAATGAACAGAGGAGCTCTGAGGGCTCCCTGGCTCTGCTCACTCCAACACCTTTCAGTCCTCAGGCAGTGGTATTTTTACTGGGCCCACAGTCCCGAACTCCCCAAAAAAGGGTTCCATCCACCCTCTAAGCCCCAGGTAGAGCCCACAACAACAAACACCCACCTTCCCTGGGGTCCTTCAGGTGACAGGATCCTGAGGATTGCTCTGGTTTGGCAAGGCTGCCTCTGGTTTGACACAGAGCTCTAGTTCCCAGAGGTCCTGGCAGGATGTCTTGACCTTTCTCAGCAGCCCTTCTTCTATAAATCAGCCACCAGCTGATTTTTTCCATCCTGTTTGTGGTTTGATTGTGACTGAAGTCTTAGAATGATTTTTTTTCCCCCAGAAAAATAATAATGAAGATGATAGTGACAATATATATGATGTTGTAGGCAACAGAATTGTCATTTTACAGTCAGAACTATTGTACCATTATTATGTTACTTTGTCTTCCAGTCCAAGAAATGCTCATAAAGTTTTTCTGAAATCCTGCATTTGAACTTCAAGTGACAAGTAGCCTCCTACTCTGCTGGTGCAGCAGCTCTCAGGAACATAAACTTGCAAATTAAAAAGTGGAAAGAGGGGGAAAGGGAAAGAAGACAGATTAATTTTGAAAGTATGTATATATTTTAAGGACAGAATCCTTTTATACCCAATATTTGTATCTGAATTTAGTTTTCAACCACTGAAATAAATGGATACTCTGAAAACTCCAGATAGTTTTGTAACACCTCATTCCAGCATTATGAAGTTTCATTAGGAGAGCCAAAAGTATTTGTTTCCCTGTTCCAGAGCAGTGCTAGATGGCCATGAAGGCACTGAAACCAGGCCCTATGACTTTTGCCTGGCTCTTTAAATTCAGAACTGCATGCAGTGTGTCCCTGGCAGGTCACTGGGAGCACTGCTGGGCTCCTTTTGTGGAGGAGGGTGTGCTCCAGGGGTTATTATAAGACTCCAACACTTTGGGGTTCGCAGGGCTTTTTCTGGCCGTGTCACTGAGTGGAATATTTTGTGACTGGATATAGCACATGGCAAATAGCACAGGAGTGACTGCACAGCACTGTCTGAATTCCCTGGGCAGGGAGTTTTCCCTTCATTGTGTGTCCTTCCCATCCTGCTGTCCTGATTCCAAGAGCTCTCATGTGCATCCTCCATCCCCACTAATATTGAGAATAACACGTGGAGTTTTGTACCAAAATAATCATCCTCAGTGGGCGTGCTCTGAAGTAAAAACGGTGTCTCTGGTAGGATCAGACGTTGTGCAGCCATAGCTTGTTTTGGTTTATTCCATTATCCCAGGAAGTTACATGGAAATGAGCTCAGTGGCACCTTTCATGCAATAATTTACCTGTTAATTCAGGTGTATGGTAGCAAGGGGAAAATGTCAGGAAAAAGCTGCTAGGACATGCTCTGCTGGGATGTGGCAGCTAAGAGGTTCTAGATGGCCACGCTGTTGCACTCAGCATTTGTAGGGCACACACATTCAGGAGGGACACTTGGCTGAATTCCAATCAATGGAGGGAATCACAGGTTGGTCCTGGAAATTATTAAAAATGCCAAAGCATTATTTCTGTTGTTGAGTGCCTCATTTAAGACTGTTTTGTTGTTTTTTTTTTCCTCAAAACAATCTTCAAATTTTTCCTCAAGACAATCTTCAATCTTCAAATCTTCATTTCTAGTTTGCAGGTAAGAACTAATTCCCTGGGGATCTCTTCCCTCAGAGCTCACTAGCAGAACGGAAACTGTACATTCTCCTGGTCCAAAGATAAACATATTGTGAAATGCAAGAAAATTCATAATCTTCACTATTCATTGCTGAGAGCTGAGGAGGCTGCATGGCTTCATGGAGCAAATTGACTCAACCTGTTCCTGTTCCCTCTTTCACCTATGGAGACAAAAGCAAACCCTGTGGGAAACGTGCTCTCAGAGCAGCATGAGGAATCATCCAAAAGGAGATGAACAGCCTTTAGTGTTTTCTTTTGCTTGTCATTTCTTAAGGTGCATGGATTAATTCCTATAATGCTGATGTTTCTGTAGCTCTCAAAGCTTTATTAGTGAAGTGAGAAAGATGGGAGTAAAAATAGTTAATATTGAAGTGCTTGACTGGAACAAAGCTGCTCTTGGGGCCTTGAATAGCAAGGGAAATTAAACTATTAAATCAAAAATCAAGCCATGCCATCTCTGCTGGTTTCTTGGTGTCAAGGGGATTTTCCTGGGCAAGGATCATTCATCCAAATCTTATTTACCTGTAACTTGTGTGATCTGAACTCGGAGTGAGAACTGGCTGCCATTGTGATCTGCCTGGCCTGTTACTCAACAGCACAGAGGGAGTGAGTAACAAAACCTGTGGCAAATCCACTGGACAGGTCTGCTGACAGATGACTGACGTGTCTGCTGACAGGTAACTTGTTTTACACACTGCTGCAATATGCTCCTCAGCTAAGGAGCTCAGCTGTAGACCTTTTCAGCTTTGCTTTCCAAATAAAGGAGAAGAAAATACATTTTACCTGACATGTTACTGCTGTCACTACCCTCAAATAAGACAGAATTTGATGAGTAACCTCCATGCTGGTTGATCTTCAAGCTCTAGTGCTGTTACCTGTTCATGGCATAGTTCATGGCTTGCAGTTTGCTTTTCAAAAACTCACCCATCAAAACCCTACAGATGTTTCTGGCTGGCTCCATCAGGAGTAATGTCATGCTGACTTGGTTTTATACCTGTTTTTAGGGATTTTTGTGTGCCAGCATGAAAGATAAAGCTGTTGCCACTGCTAATACCACTAGTGGTATCAGGAAAGCAGAAGATTTGTTTCACAGTTGTGACACTAAAGGTCAACTGGAAAAGCTGGTCTCCTGCATGCTCGGAGAGGCTGTGGATTGTACAGCTGTGTCCATAAATGTTCTGACAGGTTCTAAGCAGTGCTTTGCTAGTGAGTTCGAAAATTCAGCAATACACGTCATTTGCTTACAGCAGCCAGTTTTCTTCATGGGTAAAAAATGATTCATGCAAGAGAGGCCACATGTTGAACAGATTGGTGTAAACCAATCATGCTACATGCTACGCTAGTTTTAAGTCAGCTAAAACATTCTCACACAAAAAGTCAACTTAAGCTACTATTTCCCACAAAAATAATAATAAAAAAATAATCTTAACAAACACTTACTCTGATTCTCAAAACTCATTTTCTATTATGTTTCCTTTTTCCAGCTTTGTTTGGCAGAGTGCCAAGTAATGTATCAGCAGAAGTTTGTGTGTCATAATCTGAAAAAAGGAAAAAAATGTATATTTTTAGTTTTAAAGTGTTTATAATTTCAATAGGTGAAAAGCATACAGGACAAGGAAGGACAAGTAAGCACATGGAGAAATTTCAGCAGTGAGTATGAAAGTATCAGCGTGTAAGCTTCATCCTAAGAGTGAGCCTGGCTGGGAATCAACATTTCCAAAGACCAACATTTGTAACTGGAGCCTCCTGGGCTTGATATTTCTCCATCTGTGTTCTTAGTAGACTTCCCTCCCAAACTTTGGTTCAAACTATACAAGGATGAGGGTTATGGGACTGTGACAAAACCCCAGCACATGTTCACCCCCCAGAATAATCTGCCTAGACTGATGGCTTCCCCTTGTCCCATCTCACTGAGTCCTACTTTTCAGTGACACAAACTCCAGTGGTGCTCCTGTCTCCAGTCTCCACCATCTCCACTCATCCCACCACTCAGTTAAGGAATGGCTGATGTATGATTCCTTCATGGGAATGTATCTTCCATGAAGGGTGCTTGTCCTGAGGATGAATAAGGGAGGAGAACAGCTACAGGAAAAAAGAGAGGACAGTGGACAGCAGGAAGTACATGCAGCCTGAACAGCTGATAACAGAGCAAAAGCCACTGAGTGAAAAAAACTGCTGGAAATACAGAGCAGTAGTAGAATACATAGCAGGGCTGGGAATTTTTGCTCTGGACAACACACAGTGGAACAAAAGCATGGAGCAAAGCTGCAACCTGGGAAACAAGTTGAGAAGCAGAAGATGTAATAGATTGGACATGTTTCACCCCAGAGCTGTTCATATGCCAGGAGGACAAGGAAATGGCTTGCCAGGACCACATCAGGTTGCTTGTGAGTGGCCTTGGGGCTCCCAAAAGGCCATCCCACACCTCTCCAGTGATGTTGAAGGAACATCAACCCACACAGAACAAAAAAAACACAAGCACAGCAGCCAAGAAAGGGCTGCCACAGTGCTGAATGGGGTACCCAGAAAGTCAGAGGTCTGAGTCTTTATCTCCCAGCACCCTTGGGCACTCGTTCCTGCAGCAGTGGGAGTAGGTGAGCAGTGAGGACACAAGCTGGAAGTGCGAATCGCAGCCTCTGAGCTGTTGAAGCCCTACAGGAGCCACACAGTCGTGTCCTCTCTGCTTGGTACTGCAGGAGCTCCCCAGCAGCAGAGGGAGTAGCTGCTGGAAGCATCCACACACATCCCAAACCAAGCTGTGCTGGGTCCCCTCGCTGAATCCATCCCAACACACTGGAGGTCGGTTTGTGCTGCCTTTGTTGCCCGCTGCCATACTCCGCTGCCCCTCTCCAATTGGAAGAGAGCAGTACGGCTAGGGATAATGAAGTTTCGATCCCGGCGAGGCGCTGCCAGCAGCAAACAGCCCAGGCACACAGAGATCAAACAGACCAGCTGCGAACAGAGAGGGAGCAAAGCGCGGAGCGCTCCGACGCTGGTTATGCGCGCTATGCGGGCGGCAGAGGCGGCACGGCCCGGCTCTCCCAGCGACCCCGGCATTCCAGGCAGCCTCCTCTCCCGGCACCACTGCCCTGCTCACATACGGAGGCAGCCAGACGTGAAGGGCACAGAGCTTTCCCAGGCTCTGTCCTTCTGCAGAACGCCGGCTGCTCGTCCTCCAAAAGCGTTGTCATTAAAAGGGGTGTAGGCAAAGGGGGAGCTGTGGTGCCTTTTTGCCACGTCTTCATAGCATGCAAACAGGGTGAAAGGGATTTTTTTCCGCTTCTAGTACAGGCCCCCATCCTTCCAAACCAAAGGATCTCAGTGAAATATTTGCCTTCAGGAGAAAAGCTCATGAGCAATAACTTTCAGGGTCATTTACATCTATTGACTGGAGCTAATAAATATGCAAATTGATTTTTAAACTGTGGACCTGGGTCCCTTTAGAAAGGCAGACACAGAGCCCAATTTGGATGGCTGCTAAGCCAGTGTAATTACAAAATAATGCTGTAAATATTCCTTCTTCTTTTCCTTTTTCCTTCTGAATGCATGATATGGGGCTTGAACCTGAATTCCGTGGATCCTTCCTTCTTTCTTATACTTTAAACCTAGAGGAATTTGGAAACACGCACTGTCTGAACTGTGACATCCACATCTGCTTTTTAGGGAAGTGAGGCAATATCAAGATGGAGACATTTTACCTGGTTTAATATCTAAATTGTTGCTCAAAATGTGTCCACCAGGAGTGGGGACACATAGCAGCAGAACAAGGCATGATATGGAAGATTCAGAATTAATTATGGGATAATCTGGAGACATCCAACTCCCCTTCACTGCCTGAAAGCTGATGGCACATTGGAGGGTCAGTCCTTCTCTGGCCTGGTCTGCCTGACACTGATTTTTTGCTTCCATGGGGAATATCCTGTTTTAATGGTTTTCTGTGCCAATAATTTCCAACTACAATGTCTGTGTTACAGCACTAAGAACTGTAGGTGAGCATCTTCTGCCTGTCATTTACAAATGACAGGTGCAAACTGAAAGTGGTGTGGTTCTGCTTTGCGGTTCTGCTTTGCCTCTGTCCTGTGGGTTTTCTCCTCAGGTGCAAACAAGAAAAACCAGAGGGTTTTGTAGCAGCAGCACCAGGGTTTCATAGGTAGCCTGCACACAAGCTCACACACACATGGATATAGACAACTTGAAAACAAACCCAAACCTCATAGTTTCATTCTTGGCTGGAAACTCATTGCTTTTTCTCGCAGAAAAAGTCTTTGGAAGCCTTTATGGAAATACTGATGTCTAATCCAGTGGCAGGTTTAATGGAACTGCAGAAGCATCCCTTATTAATCTGTGATATTGTGGCAATGTCACCTGATGTTCTACATTCTCTGTATAACCATTTAGGACCTGACGTTGCAAACATAAGGACTAGGAGCCTCACAGGGTGTTCTAGGACCCATTTCCATACTTCCCAAATGGATAAGCCTCCAGGGCACATCCCTAACTCGAGTTTGAAGGTGCTTAGAGCTCACACTGCTTTGGACCAGCTGCTTCCCGAGGCAGTAAGGCTGAGCAGACCCAGCCCTGGGCCATCAGCCACAGGCACTGGGCCACCCCTGTGCTGCAGGAGGGAAGCTGCTGGGTAGATGTGTCAGTAGATGCACCACTCCACCACTCCTTTTCCTCATCCCTCAGAAGGTAAATAAACTTAATCCCAAATTCACCCACTGCTGTTTGTGAAGAGCAAATAATTGCAAGTTTGAAGTGAGGTGGGATCACACCATGCTGAGGACCCTGGAGAAGGAGAAGGTGCCCAGCACAGCCTGCAGAGCACAGCAGCTCCCAAGCCTGGGAGCAGCTGGTCTCTGCCTGAAGCATGGCCTTTGCATCCACAAGTGAGCCACTCAGCTCATCAGGTGCAAGGGGAGTCTGGATGGACCTGATGGAAATAAAAATGTAGCAAACACCTGTGCATTTCATATCAGTGGATTTCACAGAATGACAGAACTTTTAGGGCTGGAACAGACTTCAAGATTATTTTCTTCCAACCCCTTGCTACACTTCCCACTAGACCAGGCTACTCAAAGCCCTGTCCAACCTTGACCATTTCTAGGGATGAGGCATTTTCACATCCACAGTGAAAAATCTACATTGTGCTGTCTTTGAACACACACAGAGGAGTGAACTTGCTTGAGGCTGGGACAAAAACTACACCAAGGAGATTGCAATCACCTTCAAAGCAGTGGAATGTGCACCTCACAAGAAGAAATAAAAGCACATCATCTAAATTTGCTCAGGTTTAGCGAAGGTCAGAGATTTTCGTACCTAGGTGAGCTGTCATCTGCCTCAGGGCAATTCTCTTTTCTCTCGCATCCTTTGCTGGAACAGCGGGAGAGCTTTACTGGAGTGAAAGGCTAAACTGGCTCCAGGCTGTAAAGGACTTGAGTCACAAACCACTTCTCCCCCATCCCCCTGAAACATACTTTCATATTAATTCAGGACCTTCCAAAATTGTCCTAATGTCTCCTCACCTGTTTGTGCTGAAAACCTGTGGAGGGCTGAGGTTTAAGCTATGGGAGGTGACAAAACATATAGGATTTGCTCAAACCAAAGTACTTCTCAGCTGATGGGCTCAAAACTTCTCCTTTAAAATACTGAGCTTCATTTCTAGGAACCTGAAGCGAAACCACATGAAGCGATTACCTAAGAACAAATGCATCATTAAAACACGCAGCAGCATCGAAGAAAATATTTAAAAATAACCATTCTGTTAAAAAGTGCAGCAATATTTGCACAAGTGGGCAGACTCTAGGCTCTGGAATAAACTTGTGTCACCACAGCCCCTGTCAGTACAGTGACCAAGTGGGAGCTCCACATATCTGGTACTCCAGATTTCTTAAAGGGATATTTAGAACCAAAAGCTTTATCGCTGCTTTTGAACACTTGCTGCCTCTTTAATGTTTTTCTCTTTATTAAAACCTTAGTCCTTTGTTTTGGGAAGTTTTTTGGTTGAGTTTAGTTGTGGGTTTTTTTTTTTTTTTTGCAAATTCTTTCATTTTTCATTTCTTAAACCTCCCATTCAAAAACTGTTTTGGCTTTTAATGAATGGAATTTTTTTTCCGCGTCCAGCAAACTGTAAACCATGTCACTTGGATACAGCAAAAAGCTGAAATTCCACAGATTTACATAGTCATACAATGTGTTGGGGGAAAAGTGTGCTGGCCATTCTTTGATTTTTGTATCTTGCATTAGCATTTGTAGGCATTTGAAAAAGGGAAAAATATAAAGAAAGGAGATACAAAGCGGAAAGAAAGAGAGGGAAAGAGGGAAAGAGGGAAAGAGAGAAGGAGAGAGAAAGAGAGAAAGAAAGAGAGAGAAAGAAAGTGCTGTGATGAACAGAAAATATGACCTTTTCTTTTTAAAAGTTTGTGCTGTCCCTCTTGTTTAGCACCAGTGCTGCTCACCCTTTCCCTTCAAGACGCTTCAGAGCTGTTAAGCATCTAGGGGTGATAATCTGACTTTCAGCTAAGCCAGAGGGCTGCAACAGACAGCAGTAGGTGGTGATGTAATAGGTACCAATGCACATGGATATATAAATGTCGTGGCTAGGGCTAAAGCGCTATGGCTGAGCAGCTATAGAAGAAGATCATCACTTCAGACAAGACTCCTAGAGTTGAGATCAAGTTCAGAAGCTCTTGCTCCAGGGATTTCCTCTCCATGCAGCCAGCCCAGGGAAACCGCAGATCCTCAGGGGACTGAGCACTAAGCTCCCTCCCTCCTTCTTCGCTTTGCTTTCTAGTTTTCTTTTTTTTTTTTTTTTTTTTCCATTTTTTAATATTTATTTTCTGTTTGGCTTTTGGTTGGTTTTCTTTTTTTTTTTTCTCCCCTTCTTTGACCTCAGCATAAAGTGGGAGCTGGGGGCAGAGCGTATTTTGGGAGCGAGCGGCAGCCCCTAAAGCGGCATGCCTCTCCCCGCGGCGCTGCTGCCGGCGCTGTTCCTAGGGCTGCTGTGGCCAGGGGCGGTCCGTGGCCGGCCGCCCCCGGGTCGCCTCCCCGCCGGGCCCCGCCAGCGCCGCTGGGACGCGGCTCTTTTCGCCCGCTCCGTCGCTCGCCTCCCGGCTGAGCGCCACGATGCCGCCCGCGACGGCGATTACCTCCTGGGCATCAAACGGCTGCGGCGCCTCTACTGCAACGTGGGCATCGGTTTCCACATCCAGGTGCTGCCCGACGGCCGCATCGATGGGATTCACAGCGAGAATCGATACAGTAAGCCGGCGACAACTCCAGCGGCGGGGCAGGCGAGACGCTCCGCGCCCGCGGAACCGCCGGAGGGCAGTTCTGTGGGAGCGGAGCGACTGACCTGCCCCGGAGAGTGGCCTGTGCCGAAAGGAGGGTGGGTGTATGGCAGACCTCGAGCTTCCCTCAAAAGTGCGGCCGCCGGCAGCACCGTGGGGCTGCGTCCCGCGGCTCCCCGGCGGGTGGCGGGAGCCCGGGGTAGCGAGGCGGCGACGGACCCCATCGGGAGCTCCGGAGCAGCTCCTCGGGCGCTCGGGAGGGGCTCGTCGGCGCTGCTCGGTGCCGCGTTGTCGCCCTGCCGCCGTCAGGCATCATGTGTCAGGGTTGCCTCAACATCTGGAGGATCCGCAGTGCCGTGGGCCGCCCACTCCGAGCAGGGACTGGGGTGCGCCCAGATCATCCCCAAACTTGAAAAGCATCTGCTGGGGACTTAACCTCGTGGCCCCATGACTCTGATATCCAACTGAAACAATAAGATCCGGGAGCGGTGATAGAAGGTGCATGATGACAAATGTTTCGTTTGCCCTAAGCTTATTTTAACCTTGCCTACACAAGAGGATGCCTGGGGGCAAAATAAAAATAGACACTTAGCTAAAAGAGAGGTCCCAGCATGGGGCATAAGACAGCACGTGGAGTATGAGACTGGGGTTGTGTGGCCACCCACAGCAGTACTGGGATGTGGGGATCCACAGTGGGGATGGCAGCCTGTGGGTGAGCGCAGCACTGTCACCACACACCCTAGGGCACACCCTTTTGTCCCCCTGATTTCTGTGTCTCCTGAGTAGGTCTGCTGGAAATTTCTCCTGTGGAAAGAGGTGTGGTGAGCATATTTGGTGTCAAAAGTGGACTCTTCATGGCCATGAATAGCAAAGGCAAACTCTATGGATCTGTAAGTAGTCACTGAGTGTGTGCCTGGGAGGGGATGGTGGTCAGCTGGGGTGAGATGTGTGCACAGTGCTAAAAGCTCCCCAAGCTCCATCCTTGCCACTCCTGAGTCGAGCAGCACAGAGCAGCCCTTCCTGCCTTGCTAGCAGAAGGTGTGCTTCCCAATTATGCTGCTTACTGAGCTTTTGGAGTAAAACCCTCTCTTCTGCATTACACTTCCTTGGGTCTCACATAAAAACTGTAGTCACCCAACCATGGCTGCACATCTTGTCTACTTCATAGACCAACATATCAGACATTTGTGTAGCAAGACCACAAGCTAGGCTTAGTCCATATATTTGTTATATCTAAGTACAAACAGCTTTAGGCAGGTGTGGCAATCACTCCATCTCTCAGAGGGCACTTGAACCCGTGATCAGCCAGGCCCCACAAGTGACCCTTTATGATGTGATGAATCAGTGACCTATTGATCACTCTTTGTTAATGCTCTTGAACAGTCAGTTCCCGTGGCAGTTCAGCATCTTTGGGGTCTGAACTTCTGTTTAGGAGAAGGAAGATCCATTAGGAAGACAACACAGACTTTCTTTTATGTGGGTTCTTTGGAAAAGAAAAAGACATCTTGTAAAATATACTTGAGGTGGACAATTACAGGGTGTATCTCTGCTCGTGTTGAGCTGTCTTCCTGCTTTTGAGTTCAGCTCTGTACAAGTGACTGTGATAAGCATAGTTTTAAACTCATGTTCCTGGCTCTCCTTTCTCACCCATGAATTTCCCATGTCATGTTCCCCAAGTGAAGAAACTTGGGCTGAGGAAGAGCCTAACTATGTCAGAGTTAACTGGGGCATTTTCATATGGAGGCATGAAGTATCCAGGATTATTTTCTGGGCCATTGGTCCTGTTGTGGAGGATTATGCCTTATATAAAAGCCAGGCAGAATCAGTCACCAAAATGCTTTCTTAGGGATACTGCTGTCTTGGTGTCCTGAGTAAAATAATCCCTAGTGCAGTGTTCAGTTTGGTAGGCTGAGGCCTCTCTCACAATCCCCGAGGTTTTAGCCCAACAATAAGAGATGTGTTCATTTGTCCCTTTCCAGATAAGACACTTGCAAAACCTGTCCCTCTTTGTATGTACTTGCAAATGAAACCACATCCATGAAAGGCTGACTGCTGTCAGATCTGTTTTCCTGATCCATTAACCTAAGTTATCCAAATCCTACCTTTAATTTTAAATCTAAAGAAGCAAAAAATACTATCCATGATGAGTGGCTTTAAAATGTCTCTTTCTCCTCAAGCAACATAAGAAAGTGCCAGTATTCCGGATTTTCTGAAGCCTCTCAGGCAATTTATTGTTGGTGGGACAGCCAGGAGCAATTCAATGAGCAGGACCATGGAACTGGGCTTGGGCCTTACCCACCTCAGCTCTGTTAAGGTGACCCTGTTCCTCCCATGGGTGTCCTTCCCACCTTTAGGTCTATGTGCCTGGCCTGGGCACAGCATCCCTAATTGATCCTCTGGCTCCTGAGTCCTGTTTGAAGCTTCAGAGGCCACTTCTAAAGATTACTAAGTGGAGGGGGCTCACCTGCACATTTGCCCACAACACACCTTCTTACACCTGGTAGAAAGAATATTTCCACACCTGATGTTTAAAATTCCTTCCCTCTCATTCCTTCCTTTTCATTTCAGGCTCATTTCAATGATGAGTGCAAATTCAAAGAGATTCTCCTGCCAAACAACTACAATGCTTACGAATCCAGGACTTATCCCGGGATGTACATAGCCCTGAGCAAAAATGGAAGAACAAAGAAAGGCAATAAAGTATCACCCACAATGACAGTGACACATTTTCTTCCTAGAATCTGAGACATCTCCTTTCAGACCTACCTCAGCACAGGGGAAGATGCAGAACAGAACGCCTTTGGGGAAAAGAAACATGGTGCACTTTTACTGAAGAGTTTTATGCAAGAGTAGGTGTAAGATATTTAAGTTAATTATTTAAATCTGTATATATTGTCACAAAATTTATTTATAGTTACTTATTTTAAAATTTTAACCTCTGAAAACAAAACAAACCTCCAACCCAAGGTCTTTCATTTCATGGTGCAACAGTAGAAGTCTTCTGCTTCGTGGTTTATTTAATTCAGTTGAGTTATCACAAGTGTGCTGCTACTCCATGTCCTAAGCCAGGTGACATCCAATTCCTCTCTCCCAAAGTTTTGCACTGTTTTTGTGTTGCTCGGTGTTTATTGCTGTACAGGTGTGAGTTTGTTTGTTTGTTTGGGTTTAATGGTGGCTTTGTCCTCCCCTGCACATTTTCCAAGCTGTCGGTGGCTCCCAGCGCAGTTCCTGGCTGGGAGCAGGAGGTGCCAGGGTGGGATGCCAGATGCCAGCGTGGAGCCACACATAGTGCCTGATCCCCTTTGCTATTTCATTGCAGTGGGATCGGTTTACCCCAGCACAGGAGCGCAGTGCTGCGCAGCCACCCCGCAAATCTGTTTTTATATCCACCAGCGCTGAACTTTGAACTGCCCTACAGTCCATCTCCTCAGAGAGGCTGAAACACCTCAGCCGGCTCAGCAGGGCTGGAGTTTTCTCTGCAGATAAACCCTGTCCCTTAATGGGAGCTTTCATTTGGCACCATTGCTTGGCATGAGGCTAAAATACCAAGTCAGTCCCTCCCCCAGTAAACACACTGTGGAACACATGACAATGAACCAGCTCTACTTCACTCTAACCAAATTTCCTTTCTTATTTAGAGACTACATTTATTTTTCGAAGTGTGGGGAGCTCTATAACACTCCTAAGTTTTCTACAAGGGAAAAGCATTTGCTGGATTGTAGCAAACACATGCTCCACAGAAAATATTTAGATTGATGATGAGGAGTTGATGTTGGGTTGTGCTATTTATTATTTTTGCTGCAGTATTTGGAAGGAGAAATATGCTGCTTTTTTTTTTTTTCTGTCTCATTCCCTGACAAAGTTGATTGAGTTCTACCTCACTAACTCTCACAGCCAGTCTCATAACAAATTCTGCATGGCAGGAAGGTGCCCACTTTCCTGTTTGGGTTTAAAGTTCTGGAGGAGGGCCTGGGGAACAATCATAATCCTAAATCTCTCTTTTTTCCATATGTAGCCAAAAGTATTCAGGATAGAGTTGGTTGCATCCTATTTGAGCCTTGTCACGTTTGAGCTATCTTTACCCAGTGGTTTACTTTTAGTAAGGGTAATCATGGTGAAAATATTTGCAGGCAGCTGTCAGGCTTCAGTACTATATCGTGATGAAGTAATCCTATATTTTTCCTTATATATTTTGCAAGTGTAATTCATGTCTCTAATGTGATGAAGGAAAAGATAGATTTGATTATGGGGGAATCACTAAAAGGATTCATGTGTATTTTTCATGGTTATGCCTTCTTTTTTTTTTCCCTTTTTTTTTTAAATTTAAAAGATACTTCATCTTTGGGGCATCAAATGTTAAGTGACAGCCAGGACTAACCACAATGTTTAATGACTAAGAGGACATTTACAGATCATCTTCCAATCTAAACTAATTATTTCCCACTACACAAATCTTTGATTCAGCTTTTTTTCTTTTCCTCTTTACATTCCTACACAAAAGCCTTGGTTCCTTTGTAATGGCATAGACCTGCCTGTATCCTGTACTTACACACAACCTTGAAGAGAAACTTAATTCACCAAAGTTCAGTAAGATCAGAGCAGACCAGGACCAGACCTTAAGGCAGCTGCCCTTGTAGAAAAATAACTAAGGAAAAGGAAATGTCACGCCTAAGGATTTTTAATTTTTTTTCTCTAAAACTGGGAATTTTCTGTACTTTCTACGTTTTCTATATGCGAGTAATCGTGTATTTATCACCACTACCTCTGACAACTGATGATTTTGCTCCAGATTTCAGATAGCAAAATCAGACCACAAAGGCTCTCTCTGGGAATGGTTCTTCTTTGCCACTCTTCACTTCATTAAATCCACAACCAACAGCTTCACATAAGATATGTTCAGAGGTAGTTGTTGTAAATTTTAAATATTGTGATGCAACCTTGATAGCAATGTTACATGGTATGAGCTTTCACCATTTATCAGAATCTGTCTGTAGTTTTATACAGGTGCTGTTCAAGACTGTGGTGTATGTGCTGTGCACACTTAAATGCATAATAAATGATAAACGTTTACAATGCATGACACCTGATATTGATTTTTAACTCTTTATAATGGAATGCATGCAGCAAGGAAAGGAAGGAAAAAAATGCTATTTCACTTTCCCAAAGCCTGGGGAGCCTTTGCACCTTTGCCAGCTACTCCAGGACTGACAGCCTGGATTTCTTACTCAGCTAAAGTTCCCCCGCTAAAGCTGGAAGTTGTCCAGGAAAGCCCAGCTCCGAGCTCAGTAACAGATATGCCCTCTTGCATCTGCCACATGCTGCTGCTCTCACTTGTGTTATTTCCCTGGTTATTAACAATGGCAGCATCCAAAATTAATGGTCAGGGAAGCAAACCAGCTGCAAGGTTTTTGTTGCTCATTGTTAATGTTGCAAACAAACCTGATTGCCTGGTTTTGGCTCAGCTGAGTGCTGGTTGCTCTCTCTATGAAGTGTGATAACACCAATGCAAGAAACCTGTTTGGTTTGGGATAGGATCTTTATAAAATTAGTGTTCACACTCAATACAAATGTACAGAAATCTGAACTGCTGTATGACAGCACATGGTGAGATTAGGAAACATTTATTCACTGGAAGAGTGGTCAAAGCTCTCAAGGGAAGTGGTGGAGTCACTGTCCCTGAAAGTGTCCAAAAAATTAGTAGATGTGGCACGTCGTGATATGGTTTAGGGGACATGGTAGTGTCTGGTTGAAGGTTGGACCTGATGATCTTGGAGGCCTTTTTTAACCCTAATGACTGTGATTCTTTGGTACAACTTTTACTTATAAATACTCAGACAGGTGCACTTGCACACACATGTACACATCATGTCCAACTCTCATGCTTTCAGTTTACCCCTTCCATATGTCTAGGAAGGGTTTCATAATAGGAGAGACAACATTCAGTTTATATTTTCCATTTCCTGACAGCAAAGGGAATTTGTCTAGCTCAGTAAGGACATACAAAACAGAAATCCAGACCCCATCATACAGGCTTCTCCATTTTCTACGGAGTGATGCTCTTTTTTCTGTTCCTGGCAAGGGGTAGGCGATGGATGAGCTGGAAATGTCCAGTGCCCTCACTATGAACAAGGGCAATTTCTCTCTTTAAAGTTGTACAGGCTCTATAAATATGTGGCACAGGTGGAGTTTTTATAATTGCACAAGTATAGCTGCAGCGTATTTAATGTTGCTATGAATAGAGCCAGAATAAATAGGCAGGCAGACATAAGAATTTCTCATAACTAACTTTTTTTGTTTACAATGTTCTAAAAAGAACAAACACAAATTTATCACTGCCATGGCTGCCAAAATTATAACAAAAAGTGGTCACCAGGGCTAAAAAAATTTTTGCAGCCTTGGGGATGAAATTTTATCAATTACAATTTTAGGACTGGAGATAAATCCTAAAGCTTGGCTGTTAGGAAGGTGAGTTTCAGGGCAGAAGCTTTGCAGGTTCATAGAACCTGGAGTACTGGTGCTGCACATGTGTCCTATCCACAGGAAAATATAAGGACCCCCACAGAGGGAGCACCTTGAGATGTCAAAGAGGACTCTGGAGAAACTTTCCTCCTCTAGCATCACCCATTTTTCACTTCATTGCTAAGCCAGCTTTCATAGAATCATAGAATCATCATAGAATCACAGAATCATTGAATCTTTGAGTCACAGAATGGTTTGGCTTGGAAGGGGTCTTAAAATCCACCTTGTTCCAAATCCTCTGCCATGGGCAGGGGCAGGTTCCACTAGACCAGGATGCTCAAAGCCACATCCAACCTGGACTTGAACACTTCCAGGGATGAGCTTTCCTCACATTACCCTTCGAGGTAGTAAAATCAATGCGTTAAAGGTAAAAATCAATTCTACCTCTCCAAAAGAAGGCACTGATATGTCACGGGCTGCAACGTTTCTGAGACAGCTGAAAGAATTGCCACGGCCAAGGTTCCTGCCACCCACTGAACATTTATCTGCATGGAACAACCAAAAACCTTTCCTGAGGATGGGTTCTGCCAGCCAGGCAGATTTCCCTCCACCCAGGGATGATCCAGCCTGGGGGATAACCAAAAGGGGAACTGTGCCAGCCTGGTCCGGCACCATTCCCTTGTTAACCAGGTGAAGGACAGAGACTCCAAGCCTCATCCCTCGTTTGCAAATTTGCCTGTGTTAAACAGCCCGTGCTGAGCTTTTTGTGACTCACCCGTGACATCTCCCAAATTGTCTGTATCTGATCTAGTGTGTGCTAGTAAAAATCAGCATGACAAAACACTACCTTGTATATAAATAGCCACAGTTTTTTCAGAGCAGTCACCGAGTTTATGGTGCCAGAGTGAGTTGTTCACACTTTACCACTTGGTTTCCACTGCAGCCTGTGAACTGACCATGCAAGTGGCCAATTAAAGGCACTCTGCTAAGGGCTGAGGAGGCTTTTAATAATGATTAGTGAGCACAGCATCGAGAGAGTTGAAAGGAATTCCCTGAAATGCTGTAGTTCCCTTTATATGACACAAAGTACTGTTGATTGCCAAGCACAGATGAGAACAGATTTTTAATGTAGAAAAGCCAGTGTGAAGTTGAAAAAAAAAACAAAAAAAAACAAAACAAAACAAAACAAAAAAAAAACCCCAAAAAAACCAAAACAAAAAAACCCCAAAACAACCCCACCAAAACAAACCACCCCAGTTCTTCTACTAAATAATCTAAAAATGGATGGCATGGTGCAAAATCGTAATGCCAAGCTGCTATCAGGAAATACAACATGCAAAAGAGGGAAACAGCACAATTTCTGTTTCCTGAGTATGTCGTGATTTCCAGACTTCAGAAAAGAAATATTTCCCTGAACCATTTGGTTCAAAATTTTGATTACTTAAAAATATCATCCAAGAAGTGACTACCACCAGTCACTTCAGGCAAACAACTACTTAATGCAAAACAATGTCACTTGCTTACATCATAATTTTCATCATAAGTTCCAAAGTCAGGTTGGATGGGGCTTAGAGCAGCCCGGGTAATGTGTCACTGGAAGGTGTCCCTGACCATGGCAGGAGATGAAATGAGATGGGCTTTAAAGTCCCTTCCTACTCAAAGCATTCCATGATTCTGTGCTCCTAAACACCACCCAGTCCAGCACCACCTCATGGGCAGGGACACCTTCCACTATCCTAGGTTGCTCCAAGCCCCTTCCAACCTGGCCTTGGATGATTCCAGGGATGGGACAGCCACAGCTTCTCTGGGCAACTTGTGCCAGGGTCTCACCACCCTCACAGGGAAGAATTTCTTCCCAATATCCCATTTAACTCTGCCCTCTTTCTATTTAAAGCCATTCCTCCTTGTCCTGCCACCTTGTTCCCTTGTCCAACGTGCCTCTCCATCTCTTCCCAAGCCCCTGTAGGAAGGGACGCTAAGGTCTCCCTGGAGCCTTCTCTTCTCCAAGGGGAGCAACAGCAAGGTCCAGCCCTTCCTTCCTGAATGCTCAACCAGACTCCATGAAGTGTGACAAAGACGGTGAGCACCCAAAACTTAACACAGCTGCAGCTGTGTGGTGGGTACAAACAACTGATAATGACAAGCACTACCAAAAAACCATGCCAGGAAGGTTTGAACCTGGGCAGTTTACATTAATTCAACTTTTTGACACTAACATCCCTGTGCTCCTTGTTTCCAAGCTGTCATAGTCTTCAAAATATGTTCATTACTACATCAAAATTTGTGAGACATGAAGATTCTGGGTTTGCAAGAACATGACGTCAGTCAGCTCAGAGCTGAACAAAACAAAATGAGGAATGGGTGCTCATTTATTGAACAGCCTCCATACTAGGCACTGAAAGAGGCAGGACTCCTGACAAAAAAAAAGGTGGTGCACGACCAGATTTTAGCATCAAAGCAGGTTTAATTTAGTTTTTCTTAAATTCTGAGTGCTGGATTGACCTTGGGTAACTTCTAGTGTCATTCTATATGTGTACATGCAATTGCATTTTATTAGTAATCATCCAATTTTATTGTGGGTAGATACAGGAGTACCCATCTTCTATGACTCTCCAGGCTGTGCTGACCTCCACTATCGTTCATTCACACTGCTCCATATAGGTTAAAGAAAGTGATTTAGTGATGTTTGTACCAATTACCATATTCCAGACTCAAACTGGTTGCTAATCAGGTTACCTCTGAAGTACAAATCAGATCTTTATCAGCTTGAAGGTATTTGGCAAGTGTCAAAACCACTTGGTAAACTCAGTGGTTTCTGGGGAGCTACTATTTACATACTTTTTCATTATCTCTGCAGCCACATCTGTTTGCTTCCAGTGCCTTCCAGAAAGGTGTTTGTAGTGCTGGCTGGGGCCCATACAGCTGGTGAATGTCACTGAGGGGAAGGGGATGAGAAGCACCACCTGCGGAATGAGCATCCCTTAGAGACGGGAGAGACCGCAACCCTGTGGGGATCTCCTTAAAGGAGATTAGAAGGAATGTCCAGCCATGCACCTCTGAGTGATGGCTGCTTGAGGGCTCGTCCATGAGGAGTATTTTGGAGCTTTTGGTGGACAAACCTTTTATAAACTTTCTCTTGGCCAGATGGAAACCAGATCCCTGCTCTGATCCCTGTCTAGGGTGGGGATGGTCCCAGGCTGGCTCGTGGCTGACCAGCACAGTGGTATGGGTGCCATTCTCAGGGCTACTTCATCAGCAAGCCAAGGCTGCTCCAGGGCCTCCCCATGCCCAACACCAACACTAAAATCCAGTACTGTGATGGCCCTTTCCCATTCCCTTTCCCTCCTGGCCCCATGGCAGGGCAGCCCCAGCAAACAGGAAAGACTCCACTCCTCCACCAAGAGTGAGTACCACTGCTTGCCAGGCTGGGACACCTCTCTCCTCTTCCTCCTGGAGGGAGGGAGACCACTGTGCTCCAAACCTTTCTCCTTTCTGGGAATGGGCTTTTAACAGCCCCTTGCTATTACAATTCTTCCATCCTGAATCCTGCTCCGAGGCACCCTGATGCTGCCGGGAGCAGGAGCTCAGCCACGAGGAGTTACACATTAACCCGGGCAGTTAGCTCCCTATCTGCCCTGTGTGTTCTCTACTCTGGAGCCAGAGTGTCTTTCTGTCGGTGCCTTTCCTTCAATGAAAGGCTGAGATAAGGGCTGATGTCCCTGGGCACAGGCGCTGCAGCCCTGGGGTTACCCCAGTGCAACAACCCGAAGTCTCCTGCAGTGTGCTCCAGGAACCTGGGCAAGAGTGACCTGCCAACAGACAGAACTTTAGCTGAAATTTATTACAGCTTTTCCACAGCTCCTAGACAAGATTACTTTGCTTTATGCCTTGGTTTTGACCTTCCTCTGCCAGGGCAGGGTGACTGGCACTGCCTTTCCCCAGAAGCCCTGCCTGTGCCCAGCTTCCTCCTCACATTGAGCCCAGAAACATCCCCCATCCAAGCCAACACCCTTCCTTCTTCCACATCCTGTTTTGACACATTAACACACTCCTCTTTTGACTTTCTATCACCTTCCCTGATGTTTTTCAGTTGCTTTCTCTCTGATCGCCTTCCAGTTCTCTCCCATTTTTTATTACATCTTGAACTCCTTTGTGTAGATTTTATTCTGGAGATTATGCACCATGTTAAGGCCAAAGACACTCAAGGACAAAGACCCTTAAGCTTTACCCAAGCATTGGCCTGGACCTTCCTGCTCGCCAGGCAGGGTTGGAAGAGCCGTGATGCAAATTCTTCCAACGTGGGAGCGACTCATACCTGCATCCAGCCCCATGACTCAGATTTGTTCCTGCAGATGTTAATATGCATGGACTGCCTGCCATGTTCTTGTCAGGGTGGGTTTGTTTTCACAGAATCACAGACTCGTGAGATGATTTGGGTTGGAAGGAACCTTTTGAGGTCATCTAGTCCAATGAGCAGGGACATCTTCAACAGGATCACATTCCTCAAAGGCCCTGACCTTGAGAGTTCCTAGCAAGGAGGCATCTATCGCCTCTCTGGGCAATCTGTGCCAATGGTTCACCGCCTTCATTTTAAAGAAGCTGCTCCTCATATTTAGTCTGAATTTACCCTGTTTAAGTTTAAAACTCTTTGTTTCTGCTCTGGTCAGTATCTGTATTTGCCCTCAGTTTTCATCTTCTGAGGTAAATTCTCCTTTTCAGTTTAGCATGGAGCTTCTGACTTGCCCATATTTCATTGCCCATGTATCTCCTTTCCCTCAGTCCTTTGCAGTTTCTCTCCCCATGTCTCAGGGCTGCAGAGGTGACCAAGCAAATGTTGAGCCAGCCATGGACAAGCTCAGCCTGTTAGGAGTTCAACACGTCCCTCTGAAGAGCAAGGTGTACCAGTCACGAACCCTGATGGAAGGGGAACTAGAACACCGAGTGTCTGCTTACTAGCCAGAAGGGCATAAAAACCAGGTTGTTCATGCTCTCTGATAACTTATCAGATGTGATTCACTGGGCTGTATCTGTTTTAGCAATCACAGCATGGGCATTTCAGCACGGGGTTTTTCAGTATGCGTAGGGTGGTCAAGGAAAAGCACTTAAGTGTTTATAGAGCTATGTAAGTCATAAATATAGCTGTGATAATCTCATGCCCTGCAGAGGAGGCATGCCCTGATGGAATAATGACAGCATAGTGTGTTTTCATCAGAAAGAGATCTACATAGATAGCCACCTCACGTGGCTTTGTGTTCAATAGGGATTGATAGTGATTGTGTTGGAAAGAATCTGATTGCTGATGAAGTCAGATCTATAAATGGAAAATCAAGAAATCACAGAGTAAGATAAACTCCTACTACAAGGTCTTTGACCTTGAGGATCAGAAATTTAGCATCTTTTGGAAATCTTTAGAAATACAAGTCACATCCAAGGCAGTGATTTATTTTAAAATAATTCTTACTATTTATTTTGTTCATTTAAATACACATATAAACAGAAACACACGATTTAAATTATTTAATGGGTATTGTAGCCATAAAATAACATTGACAAATAATTAATGGAGTTGATGCTTTAGATTAATGATGAGTAAATAGTAAAGAATGTGACTTCATGGAATAAGATGATGTAATGTGATTATTCCTCAGGATGTACTAGACTAGAGCTTATTCAATAAATGTTATGATTTTGGACTATATCTTAGTCCAAAATATGGATTAAAGGAGTAAACACAAGCACAAAAGTTAATGTGATGGAAGTCTATCAAAATATTCCTTGAGATTATAAATTCAGACATTTCATTTCAGTCTTGGGCTTTTACACTTTTATTATCAAATAAATACCACAATGTCAATCTTCACATTAGAAATAAGACTGTAAAGTCCTCCTCTGCGACCTGGGTGACTCTAATAAAATAATTATCACATATCATTAGGAATTAAGCAGGACCCTGAAAGCTTCAGCTTACTCTTAGTCACATTTTTAGGTGCAGCAAAATGAACAACAGGAAAAATATATTTAAAGCACTTTGCAAATAAAGGCTGAAAAAATCACTGAATACCCATTCAGGTAGATCTGGTGTAAAAAGGAATTCCTGGTATTCTGTGCTTGCAAGTTAGGAGAGAGTGAATAGTGGCCTCACAGGATGAGGGAAGGCATCTGCTTGGAACCATTATTAGTGTATTAAATTATTAGTTTAAAGCTCAAGTTTTAAATAAGTTATGCTCTTTTGCTTAATGATGTCAGAAAACAAATAAGGCTACCAGTGCAGGCATTGAATGGCCCACACTGAATTAAAGTGTAATATTACAGATAGAAGAACAGATGCAGAAATAAGGACTAGATATACATTTAGTAAAAAAATATGGGTACTCATGTGGGTGTCAGAACTGCAAATTGAAAATAAACACATTCCCTTCTCCTCGTGACATAAATCTGAGGTTTCTTTCCATTAGATTTCTGGAAGATGACACAGTACAAATTTGCATTTATTCATTGTTTGCACTCTCCAGAAATTAATTAAGAAAAATACAGAAGCAAACATGCATTTGCCTTGCCAGTTTGTTCAGATTCTCTTCATAGGAGCGCCAAACATGCTGTCCCCTTGATTGTGCAGAGCCTCACTCCCTTTGCAGGTCTGGCAGGGACAGCTGGGCATCCACTGCACAGGGTACTGGGTTAACAGAATTACCCTTGCATGTGACCATCAATAAAAATATTTCTTTGTGTTGATGGTCGGAGTGCACTGAAGGACATATTCCTTAATAAAAGGGAAGAGTGAATGAACTGGTAAACATAAATCTATGTTTAAGGCAGATGCAGCACAGGTTATTTATAGAGGGTCACAAAAATACAACAGCCACAGCCCTGTGAATGTGTCTGTAGATGTAAATAAACATTTAAAAACACCTCTGCTACCTATCAACATCTATTCATTTTTCACCTGTCATGGGCATCTACAAAATTTCACTGAAGTTCACAATTCTTTTCAAAATGGTGGCAAATCAACTCAGTGTTTCTGTTAAAGAAAATGTTAAAAAACAGTCAGTGCTAATTCATCTTATATTTGACACAAGCACTCAAAAAATGGAGCTGTTCTAGAAGTCTGTATAGGGACACACAGCCTCAGGAGATTTTTGTGTCTTTCCCATAAAATTTTGGTAAAAAAAATCGACTTGGAATTTAGTGGAAATAAAAAGTAAGTCTAAAACAGTTTTTTTGTTTTTTGTTTTTTTCTTTTAAGAAATAGAAGGCCATAACAATGTTTGTAATAAGATGATGTGCAACAAAGAAATTCAGTGGTAAAAACACTCCTTTATTCTGCTAAGGAGATTACAAGGTTATAATTTGTAAAATAAGCATATTCCTGTTAATTAAATTAAGGACTTGGGCTGCATAAGCAAATATCAATCACAGGAGAGAAAGAGGGAGAAGGATGCTGAGTTTCACACATAATTTGTTTCTGACTACTTAGCAGGGCTATGACAGACATTCGCTAAGTAGAAAGCAAACCTTTACTATTTAGTTCTCCTTTGCAGCTACCCCCTACAAGCCTCTATTAGCAGAAGCTGCCTCCTTTGGCAGAGAGGATGGTTTGTTGTGAAACTTTTTCCCTGTGATGGCTTTAAAAGAGCATTTGCTGCTAATTCAAAGATGTGACAGCGAATTAACAAACATACTCTTATGCTTTTATCAGTTGCAGAACAGTTCATCTTGCAGCCCTGACTGAGGTTTTCTGGAGTGAGTAGGCATCCTTCTACTGCCTTCACTGAAGTCAAGCCCTAAATCAGATGCTGGAAAGGAAATACATCCAGCATGTTCCCCATCCCATGGGTGTTCTGCTGTTCATCTTGCTGGGATCACACCCTTTTCAGACAAAATGGCAAAACGAGCCCTACACCCCCAAGGGAGGGGGGAACTCCTTTTGGGATTCATGTCTCCACACCCCACTCTCAAACTTGCAGCCTCTGTTGGTTGCACTCAACAAGGGCCCTTGTCTGGGGAGGCATTAATGCCACTCTGCTAAATGTCAGCTCCAAGTGGCACAGCCCAAACAAAGCAGGAGGAATGCTGTGTCACAGCATGGGCTGCTAGCTGCCAGGGCATGAGAAAACAACAGACCCACTTCAGCTGAGCTCCTGCAGGAATGTGTTCCTTGGAAGGAAAAGGAAAAGGAAAAGGGAGAGGGAGGATGGGAACCGGCACTTTGAAAACCTGTCTAAACAAACATATGGCACTTTCCTGTTCTTTATGTTTCAAAAATAAGAAGAGAAAATGTGAGATTCTTTCATTTGTGTGTTTGTTTAAAAAAAAATGTTGCAATGGGTGAGCAATGTAAAAAAAAAAAAGGCATTAAAAGTCTTATTTAGATGGAGATTTTAGACCACCCTGAGTACCACAGAAACATGAGATGATGAAGTGCTGTTGCACATTTTGCCGTATAAATAATGTTTTAATTGTCTAAGCGTCCATCCATTGTATTTTCTTTCTCTCCAGGGGCAAATCTAATGGAGTAATTAACCACAATGCTCTTGAACAAAGGGTAGCAGATTTGAGATGTGCTCAGATGTGGACTCACTGAACTGATGACTGGAATATGGCACTTACTACTTGACAAGCCTTAGTATCAGAAGAAGGAAACAGAGCAAATGTGACGCCTGTTTTCAAAAGGGGTCAAGGGAAGGCTATTAAAAAAATAAAAATCAGTAAATAATTAGCACTGGACACCTTGTTTGAAACCCTAATGGGGGAAAAAAATTGTAACCTTTGTTTCAAAAAGTCCCTCTAACAAATATTGCCTGAGGTTGAAGAATTACTTTGTACATTCCTTTTTGTCTTGGTCTGTAGTTATCTGTAGCCAACTGCAGCCAAATTCACATGATCCTGCACTAAACTCATCTTTAACCTGGCTCATTCCAGCCAAACTTAGGTCCTTGCAAATCTCCCCAGAGAGATTCTTCCAGTTAGAGCAAAATATCTTAAGTATGTTGAACACCAAGGTTCTGTGCTTAATCCCTAAACCAGCTTGTTCTACATAAAACCCAACTGGAAATCAGGAAAACGGTCAATCTGGAAAACGATGTCCTGTGAAGTAAGCTCTAATGTTTAACACATCAATCTTAAAGCCTCAAACCTCTTTAAGCAGGGATTGGCACCAGGCAGAATGACCAAAACAGCATTTACCAGGCAGGAGGTGGCCAACTCTCTAAATCAATCAGTGTCTCAAATGCAATGGCATTTTCCCCCCAAGATTTAAAAAAGCAGAGATGGTCATTCCCACTTCTGGTGAGAACATGCATTTTGCTTTTGAGCTGTGACACAAAGAGATTTGCTTCTGTAACAGAGTTTTTGAATGACGATGATGTTTTGTCACTCTTTCCACACACTGAAGTTGAGTCTAGAAGTAAAAGGTAATTAAATACAGGGATAGAGAGACTGAAATTTGTAAGATTTGTGTCCACACCAATTCCAGCCCATCTCCTTTGATTTCCTCAGCTCTTTCATAGTGGGCTGGGGGCACTTGGCATCACAGCCAAGCCTTCCTGTGCTCCTCAGTGGGGCTGGAATGGGCTTCCAAGGACAAATGCTGGACCCTGTCCCTGACCATCACCCCAGCAGCACAGCAAAACCTGTGGGGCCAGACTGCTTATTCTTTGAAGATAAGGAGGAAATTAATGAAATCATCACCAAAGCAAGGTAACAACATACAATTTGAGGCAAGCTGAGGAAGGACAGTTGTCTTTTAGAGCATCCTGCTGGCCTTTTGTAGAGCCAGCTGTGAGGCCTGGTGGCAGCAAGGTGTCCAGGCTTCCAGATATGCAGGTGCAAAGACTGCAGACATCAAAAGCACTGATGTTCACATCCATTACCTGAGCACCACCCTTCTGTATTTCAAAGGGAAATCAGCTGAACTTTCTCTGTAATCACCACCTTGTGACATCCCTTTAATGAACCAGATTGTACAGGAGCTTGGTGTCAGCCAAATAAAGAGGGTGCTGGTATTTTATTTTCCTCTGCTGGGATCCCTCCCAGCCCTGTGAATTCTTCCTGTGGGGAATTCACCCGGGTTATCCTGCAGCACTGAGGGAAAAGGCAAAGCCAACAAAGCCACCACAGGGTATGGTGGGCAAAGCCATGGTCATGAATTGGAAATGTTGGAAGAAGGCCAGGCTGAAATCTCAGGATAAGGGAAAGCATGAGCTGACAAACTCCTTGCAATTGCATTTGGCATTTTGTAATTTGGTTATGTTGTTTACTGGAGTTTAAGAAGTCACCTCTTGGCTCAGGATGATTGAATGTGCCATGACAGCAACAAATAGGATTTAGTAAATTGCCCACAGAGATTTGATTACTTTGACTAATTAATTAACATGTGATTGCTTGTTCAAACAGTAGTCAGTGGAGATTATCCAACAGGAACCTAGGTCTGTGACTGGTACCTGTTTCAAAGAGAAAAACTGCTGAAATTTCTGTATTTAGGATGTGCACATACATGCTATTTCCTCCCAAGTGGATCCCTAACTCATACCCTGGCATTTCTGCCTTGGGTGAGTAACCCCCACATTTAAAAAAGACTCTGTGCTTTGCTTCTAAAGTGTTTCTAATCAACCATCCACACAAACAATATTTTTTCTCCATGGTGTGTGGAGAAAATAGTTTGTCTATTACATTGTAATGGTCACTAATTCAGTGGTTAAAAATATGTGAATGAGTGACTCTATGTCACTTAATCTTTTCATTGATTACACTACAGTAGCAGAGAATCAAGAAGGGCAGAGGGTTTCTGTAGACAGGAGATTTAAGGCCCAGAGGAGCCTTCACAAGACCCACATGATGTCTAACAAAACTATTGAGAAAGTCCTGTGGTTGAGAAATTAATTTCAGAATTAGCTCCTACTTGCTGCGTAGCATTGCAGAAAGGAGGCTCTCTTTAAACTCTGTTTCTCTCTTCTGTATTCCCTCAAGTAACTGAAAACTGTAAGCCAGATGTAAACAGGGTATCTGTCCATAATATTTCTGAGATATGTGACCTGTCTCGTGCCCCTGTTATGACTTAGAGCAATTTTCAATATTCTGGTTGGGAAAACTATAACTTTCTACATAGGGAATTCAGGAGTTTTGATGACAGAAGATGGTGTGGATATCCTGAATTATCCAATGGTTTTCCCGGGTGCTGAGTACCCAGCATCCACACTGCACATGGCTGAAAGGAGTTGCTTCAGGTAAGGTCTAACCTGATGCCATGGACTCAGTGGCCACGTCAGAGGACCTCAGTGAGCACAAATCCAGGCCTGGTTTATTCCAAAGAGAATTCAGTCCCCATGCTCCAATGCCACTTACTCCTAAAAGCAAACTGAAGCTTGGCAAGGAGGGAAGTCTTTTCCTTCAAACCATTTGCTTTGACTCCAGCTTAAATGATGCCAAAACAGACCTTTTGTTTTCTGTTGCACAGAAAAAAAAAAAATCTAGTTTCACTGGGCTGTAGAGAGACACCCCACAGTCACTCACATGAGCTCCTAACTGGAATAAGTCAATTCACCCTTACCTGTGCAGATCAGTCCTGAGGAGCAAAAGGTTATTTATTTTCCATATTTGGTCCTTGTGATTTTTTTACCACTTGAATGAGTAATAAAATCAGTTTACTTTTTATCTCCATTCATCTCCACAGTTAGGATCTGGAGAGGTGGCTAGAGACCACTTATAGCTCAGCATTAATATCAACATTATATAAATGCAATCAGATCAAATACTTAAGTTCTAAGAATTCCTCGAAAGATGTGGAAAGAGGAAACATTTAGCTCTGTACAAGCAGCCACTGGCTGGCTCACAAACAAGCCAGCAGTAGTCATTTAAAGAATGTTGCAAACCCTTTGGACAATGTGCATTTTATTAGGAAAAGAAAGCACTGAAGAATACGCACAGCAGGAAAAAGTAAATGCAGTAAGTGACTTTAATGTGGATGAAAACAGTGGAGAAATTCTCAGGAGAAATTCTCTTCCAGAAAGGTCATTCCTTTGCCTCTGCATTCCTTCCCCACATTTACATGCTGCTCGCTGGATTCATCAAAGGTCTTCATTATTCTCTCACAATCACCTTCAGATATAATGACCTAATTATTCAAACGAGACAAATGAAAAAAAAGAGGCAGTTATTTACTTCAGACCTTAGCATTTAGCAGCTCTTCAGAAAAGCCATTTAAAGGACTTGTAGTAGGGACTTAAACCTCGAGAACCAGGATCATCTAAAAGGGTGGGGTTTGATGACTAAAGGCATCTTGATGGTTCCCAGCCATTATGACTCAGGCTGCCATAACTTAAACTCCTCTCCCTATGGACCAGGCAACCATGAGCTGCAAAACAAGGATGTTCTCACCACGTTTCTCCCCTAGCTTCCTTGTGGTCAATCCCAGATCATCCTGCATGCCCAGGGCCAGCCCTGGGCTTTTAGTGGCTCTGGGACCTCTACACAACATCTACATGAGCCAACGTTATCTTTAGAGATAATTTCTGCTCCCTCTATATCTATTTCTACTTCCTGAGCAGCACAGAAATCAGATACAACAAGAGAAAATTTTGGACTGAATACTGGTAAATGAAGGCATAACCAAGACCATTTATTACTCAGACTTGCTGTGACTGAAAAGAGACCCGGTCCAAAAGGTGGATCATAATGGTTCTTTATTTTGTGTTGTTTTGTTGGATAGAACAGTAGTAATGATGCAATCACTACCAGTAAATGTCCCAGTCAGGCAACTCATTTGGCACCCACATTTTTGCAGGAAAAAAAAATAGATACTGGTTTTATGATGATGCTTATCAGTACTGTGTCATTTACATAACCATATAAATTGTCTCAGTTAAAAAGAAGTGATTCTGAGGACAAGAATCAGAGTATGAACTTTTGAGCCTCTATGCAATTTCCCCTACAGATGTGAACTTTAGTTGACATCCCAGTACCTCTGCGAGTGTGGGATATTCATCCAGTGTCAGGAAATGTTCCCAGATATTATGCTTGAGCCTGTTCTGTTCAATATACACCACCCCAGTACCTCTGCAAGTGTGGGATATTCATCCAGAGCCAGGAAGTGTTCCCAGATATTATGCTTGAGCCTGTTCTATTAAATATACACCATTATAGAGAGATATAGCTCATTTCCTAATTGCTAAACATTTCACACCTAATGGCAAAAGGAGGGTTTAAGCCCAAGTAGGATCATATGTGTGTGACCCACAAAAAATTGTGTGACACCAGAAGGTTTATTATCTCCTAGCAGGAATGAGAAGCATATTTCTTAATAGGTTCCCCACCCTGGGCCATGCAAGCCTTCCTTTGAAGAGCGTCTCTATGGTAATTGATGTTAATGAGCAGCCAGCAAAGGAGAAACACTGGGTCACCAGGTAGGAAGCCCTCCAAGAGATAATCTAATTACTCTCCAAAACAAATTACTTTCAACCAAAACAAATTACTTTCAATCACTCTGCAACAGATAAGATCAGTGGAGGGGGCTCAAAGCTGATGACAGCTGGAGACTGAGGCTTCATGTGTTTATGGATTGATCACTTTTCTCTTTGGTCCATTTTGCTGAATGACAATGGAGTGACAGAAAACTGGAGCCAAGAACTGAGCTCCCTTTCATTTCATTTAGATGAATGTTGAGGACCTGCCAACTCTGTGCTCTTTGCTGGGTGGCTCATTGATCTGAAATTGGAAAAGCTGGAGCCATGTGTGTCCACAGCTGTAAAAGGAGCAAGACTCTCCAGAGGAATAAATGCAGCCTGGGGGACTAAAAAATCCACTCCTTGTGCATCTTGTTATGTGAAGAAGGCAAAACATGACACCATTGCACTTTTTTCATGCTCATAAAGATATGAGGAAATATGGAGCCTTCATTCTCATGAAGCCTCAACAGGACTAAACTACAACTATTAATTTAAATTGCAGCTCTACAGGGAACATAAGTCAGGCAGCTGGAGTGAGGGTTGAATGATCAATCAGTGCTGTGCAAAGGGCTGTCGTTGCTGCCTGTGTGTGTGAGAAAAACTCATAAATTTGGGGATCACTGCCTTTTGAGAAAGGTGTTGGTACTGCCACTGGAGCCATTAATTGAAAAGGTTTGTGCAGGGCTCAGTCACAATTCTGCTGCTCCCGATGTCATTAGTATTGGCTGCTCCCTTCCTTCTGTTTTACAGCTGATGGAACATCTGCCTGGCTGAGTCCAAACCACACTGGTGGCAGTCCGTGTCCTGTTAGTCCATGCAATGGGAAAAAGGGCATCTCCTGCCTTGCAGCAGCAGCTCTTCCTTGCAGCGAGACTGCAGTGGCAGCGATCAGTAGCTGTTTTGTGACAGGCTTTATCTGCTGGAGGCCTCTGATAAAGAGCAATAGACAGGTCTCAGGGAGCCTTTACTATTGGTTGAAACCTTGGTGCCCCCCACACACAGAGAAGGATTCCTGCCCTGGTCTGGAAATGTTCTCAGTCAGGTTAAATTCCGAATTAACTGGGGGAAGTGAGAGTGTGTGTGTGTGTGTGTGTGTGTGTGTGTGTGTGTGTGTGTGTGTG
>QUSF01000004.1:46173836-46214755 GCA_003676055.1 Chloebia gouldiae | reverse complement strand
TGTGTGTGTGTGTGTGTGTGTGTGTGTGTGTGTGTGTGTGTGTGTGTATGTGTGTGTGTGGTGCATGACTGTCTTTACAGCCCCCTTGGCAAAAGGAATGCCCAAATCCACAGATCCACAATCCAGAGTGTATGAATTGCACACTGAGCCATGTGAAAGAGCCACCATGGACTCCACCTTTCCATCCTCAGAACATCTGTCTGCTTTGATGACACTGATTAATCATTCAATCCTGGCTTCAGCAACTGAGGGCTCTCTGCCTCTGGTCATGCAAGAACCTTCCTGCTACCTCCAGACATGAAAGAACCAGAGGCAATAGGGCTTTCAGCTTGAAATGTTCAAGGAGTTTTGTTTCCAGAAAAAGGAAAACAAATCAAAGACGTGTTTGATATAAAAATATCTGGCATATAAAAATGGTAAAATAGAATTGTTCTGACCGTTGTATGTCTGATCACAGTTGTAAATACGCACAAAAAAACACTGAGTTTAATTCTGCTTCTTATAGCAACTGAATGTACATAACAAACAATAGCCAGATAGTGAAGGAGTCTACATTCCTTCCAATATTTGTGATGTTTAGGTAGATAAATACCTTGTGGTAATGTAGCTATTTCATTTTACTTTCCAGGGGTGTTTCAGACTTTATCTCCTGCTGAAACAAGTTATTTAATGAAGCTGAACTACTTTTGGAGTAAGACATCCATTACTCGCTCGTTTCCTCACTAGTCAGATGTGTAAAACCTAAGTAAGCTTTAATTACTTTGTAAAGACCATGCAGGTTCTTTCCATGCTGATTTGTTCTACTTCTCTTACTTTCAAATGGCCTTTTAATTGGCCATTAAAGTAGGAAATTATGGCTGATTAGGATCAATCCAAATGCAATGTTTTGCATGGACTAGCTATTTGAATACCATTCTTTTAGATCCGGTGTTACTTCTGCTTTGTCAGCTAAAGGTCACTTTTAGCTGCATTGGCAGGATGCTTCAGTAACATTTGCCCTTCAATTCTTGACCCTAAATGTCCCACAGCCATGTTTAGTGGCAGCAAAGGGGGTCACTCGCAATAAGGAACATCAGATAAAGTTACTTTGTTTCCCAATTCATAGCAAATTGTGCAGCTACACCCAGGCTTCAAGATTCACTTCAGATGAAAATTACTTCTCGTGACATCCAAGAGGAAGAACAATTTATTAGTAATCTTCCTCTCTCTTGAGCAAAGCCATTGTAAAACTTCCTACATGGTTGTCACCAATGTTAAGGACTGAGTCTGGGGATCTTCTGAGAAAGCATGCAAGATATCATTGCGCTTCTTAAAACTCAGGTGATGTAATTCCATGTATGAAACAGATTTTGAAGGAGTTACATGAGAATTCTATTTTCTAAGATATTTCTCCAGGGCTTTAGCCTATGGTATGAGCTAAAGTGAAGGTTAGGTATCTGCTGACTCAGATGAATAATTTTGCTTTCCAGAAGCTGAGGATATGTCTGTGTGCAAAATATTAACAGTCTTAATTATTAGGAAACTTTGTACTAGTTTTCATGTTTATATTTGTTCAGACTGTTTCATAAAGTTTCAGTCCTTCCTGCAGTATCATCATAATCAAAGGTGATGACAGCAGGTGAATAAACACTCATGGGCTGAATTTGATAATCATTTACATCTCTTAACAATTTATACAGTTCTGTTGGTGCCTTGCAGTTTTTAGTAGTGATAAGCAGCAGTGTAGCATGAAATACACAACACCAAGAAAAACATGAGTCTTAGCTGGCTTCTTTTATCTCCCTTTCTATCTCTTTTACTTCACAATATGGTAAATTGTTGTCATGTGTTCAGCACACACCCATTTTTCTCTGATCTTCATCAAGTATTTGAAGCTCAAATAAAAAAAAAAAGTCAAAACTATCCAAACTGGGGATTCCCCAGACAGGGATTATTACCTTTCACATCCTTCAGTCTCAACAGGGCTGAGCATCCAGAGCTAATATGTGTAGGGACAATCTGTCCCTGTAGGGTGATCTGATTATTGGCATCACATCTGTCATAACACCTCTTCCACAGTTTCTCAGTCCAGCCTAACTCATTCTAGCTAAAACACCACTTAGATGGTCATAAGCATAATAAATAACTTTAGTGATGTAATTTATTACCATGTTCATGGCTAAAAGACTTCATAGTATCAGTTTTACCACAAATCACGATTATTATCATAGGTGTTTTTGAGAAGACATCTGCCCTTAAGCAAAGGTACAATCACATTTCTGAGGTGGTTTAACTTCAAGGGAAAGGAGAGATTCAGTGTTTCACCAAACAGAAAGGCAGAGCTAAACCCCTTTCATATGTCTCCTTTCTTCTGACTCCCAAAAAATCATCACCTGAGCATCCCGGCTCAGTGTCCCTCTTAACAATGTACTTCCAGTGAAAGTTAGACCTCTGTGGGACAAATTCATCCCAGATTTCACTCAGTGAAATTGTTCCTGGGTCAGGTTTGTTTTAATGGGCCTGTATTGGTCTTGTTGCCAAAGTCTTTGCAAATCTGGCTCCTACTATGCTCTTCAGGGGTGATTTTGTAGGAATTGTCACTATATCAAGCTGAATAAGACCACCCGGTCAGTTGTGTCCAGATGTATTTGTACAGGACCACAGGTTCAAGTATGCACTCTTACAAGTTTGAAGCATATCTGGTATATCTTCTTCTCCTGTTCTCTCTCTAATAAATGAGAAGTATTTCCAGTGAAGCTGGAACTTGTTATAAAGACAACATTATTTAGTCACTGTCAGGAAAAGAATACAGGTAAATGCTCCAAGGATACCACGTTTGACTGAGAAGCTGATGATCTTGAGTCACCCTCTTCTAGAAAATCTTCCCTTATGGCTTTCACCAACACATTACGTTAACAAACTCCAGGGGCATTACTCCCTAGGTCAAGCTGGAAATCAAAATGGAATTTGTTGGCAAAGAAACCTGCAATTATTCATTTCTGTTGCAGGACAAAGATCTGCTCAAAACATAAGGAAAGAAAACATAAGAAAAATACAGCTTTTGTTGATTTAATGCTGGAGAAGCACAGTGTTGCGGTGTGTGCCATCCTCTTTTCTCCCCCGAGTGGCGGGGGTTAGTGGCAGGAGAGGAAGAGGAGGAGAGTCAGCCATTCCCCCTTTTTGCTCTGCGGTTTCAGTTCAGGCACTGGGACAGACTGAGGCGACACAGGACCTGGGAGGGCAACTTGGTGGTTTTATTCCGGAAGCCCCCAAGACCCCTCAGGACGGGCGAACACAGATTTTATACCCGAATCTAAGAGGCAGCAGGGAACGGGCTGGGGAAAACCCGGAAGGCGGAGGTGCAGGGAAAAGCCTGGGAAACACGGCAGCTGGGTGCGGGAGAAGGGATGGGGGGGGGGGGGGGGGAGGGCGGGATGGGAAAGGGTAACAAGCAGGCATTAAACAAAAGAGAAAAACCCCGCCTCAACATCTCACTCGTTTTTTTCAAAAAGAGAGTTAAGAGGTTTAAACAAATTAATAGAACATAAAAGTTATACAGTAACATTATAGATTATTAAAAGATCATAAACTGAAAAACAACAGACAAGGATAACTCAAATCTTAATTACAATATATGGGGTAAAATTTTTCTTCACTTTAAAACTTAAAACAAAACATGTAAAATTATCCCAGACAAATTCTTCCAGATCAGACGTACAAGCAGGATTCATGGCTTGATCTGTTGCAACGCTTGTGGTGTTTAAGTTCTTGCAGAGCTGGAGCAGCAAGCAGTGATGTGGCTTCTCTGATTTGATTGTTTGATTGCGAAGTGGGCACAGCATTATGAACAATAATCAAAGAGGATGATCTTTCTTTCTATAAAATATAACTCAATCAAAGCAATTATTTTAAAGTGATCAAAAGTAATAAGAAAGGCTTGCGTTGGAATAAAAAGGGAACTTTGGGTAAGGTACACTTAAGGGATGGGATAGGGGAATCAGACAATCACTTGATTAATGATTGTTATGATTAGAAAGGGGAATTGGTAAGGGGTGGACATGGGTGCCACCATTTTAGGGGAAAAACAGAACAGTGGATTCCCGATCCAGGTTTCTGGCTTCACCTTCCTCTGAAGGAGGTCCCCCCCAAAAACAGGGCTGATCTCCTAAGAAAAAAGGTCCTCTGATGAGAGGTGCCCCCGGCAATCCTTCCCCCAGAGGAAGAGCCAGAAGAAGGACTGGGGGATTGATCCAATCCCACCTCCCAACAATAGGGACTAGCCCTGCTGCAGGATGGTGTAGGGCCCTTGGGGAAGGGGTGAGGCTGGCGGGAAAACTTGGGGCAGAAGAGAAGGATCAAGGCGGGAAAACGGGTTCCAAGTGGCGTGGCCAGTGCCATCCTGGGAGGGGGTGCCGGGCACGCTGCATCTTGCTGGGGCGGCACGGCCAATGCTACCCCCAAGGGAGAGCAGCAGTGTCCGGCAGGGCGCTTGGGGTGGCTCGTATGCTGCCATTCCCAAGGAAGAGAGTTTAGGAAAGTCTGCGGGGAAAAGGGAATGGGGAGGTTTACAAAAGCTAAAGGGGAAATCTACAGGAGAGGGGCCCGACACGACTGAAAGGCGGCGAAATGAGTGGATGTGAAGGGCTTCTCTTAAAATATCATCAACTCTCCTATAGCTAACATGTCGCAATTCTGTCCCATTTGTGTCTTTTCTACCCTCTCTGCCCCCAGAGCCCAGAACAGGGAGGAGAGGATAGAAAGGACATCAAATATGAGTCCCCCCCACAAAAAACTCAGCGGGGTTAGCTCCCCCTCAGAAAAGAAAAAAATCCACCCGCCCGCTACGGACATGTAAAAATACAGCCCGGATCTGGGTGCAGGCGGTGGTTAAAATGCAGAAAAAAAAAAAAAAGAAAGGGGAAGCCCAGCTGCCCACCAGGGGATCTCCCTGCTCCAGTCCCTCTTACCCTCCAGGCACAGGCAGTGGTGGCTCGTTCGTTCTTCTCAGGTGATGGAAAAATCATGCTGAACTGGGAAAATTTTCTTTCACGGTTTGGCTCTTCCAGAGACCTAGGTGTTCCCGTTAACCAAGGCTCATCCCTGAAGCCTTGGGTTCGGCCACTATTAGTTTCTGGTGTTCTCACGCAAGTGCCGTCAGCAGCAAGCTCTGAAGTGCCATTCTTCAGGCTCAATCCATCGAGGAAACTGCCAAAACCTCCCTCTCTGTCTTGCGGTAAGTCTACCCCCGTTAAGGCCCCAACAGCATGGCTGCCCCCGCAGCGCGGCTGTCTCTGGCTGGGATAGATAGCAGAGACATGGAGAGGGTCCAGGAACCTCGTTTTTTTTTTTATTTTTCCACTCGGTGCTGGGTTCTTCTTAGCATCATGTAGAGCTTTCGCAGCTGCGGGTGCTTCTCTTTTCTCCTTCCTCTTCTGTGAGGTGGTGCCACCACGAATCACAAAACGAAAAATGGAACCATCCTCTGGTACCATCTGTTGCGGTGCATGCCGTCCGCTTTTCTCCCCCAAGCGGCGGAGTTTAGTGGCAGGAGAGGAGGAGGAGAGTCAGCCGTTCCCCCGTTTTGCTCTGCGGTTTCAGGTCAGGAGCAGGGACAGACGGAGGCGACATGTGACTTGGGAGGGCAACTGGGTGGTTTTATTCCAGAAGCCCCCAAGACCCCTCAGGATGGGCGAACACAGATTTTATACCCAAATCTAAGAGGCAGCAGGGAACGGGCTGGGGAAAACCCGGAAGGCGGAGGTGCAGGGAAAAGCCCGGGAAACACAGCAGCTGGGTGCGGGAGAAGGGACCGGGGGGGGGGGGGAAGGGTAATGAGAGTATCAAATATGATCCCATAAAATCAGTAAGGTTTCTTCTATAGTGGAATTTTGAAGGATTTCATAGCACACAGAAAATATTTGAGTGGATAAAATACCTCTAAAACATGAAATAATGGTTTACAGTGATGGAAAAAAAAAAGCATTTATGCTATTTGAAGCTGGTGGGAATTTTGTGAGGTTTAGAACAGACCAAACCAGAAGATATCATTTGACCATGCAAGCTCCAAGTCAATGCCAGGCTCAGTACTGCTCTCTGGAATGCATTGACTGATAGCAATAGCTGAGGAAGCATTAGATAACAGAATTGTGAGAGATATTTGAAATTGGTTGTCTGGCTGTGCTCCTTGGAAAGAACCAGCAACAACACACGCCAATTGCAGTAGCAACAATCTCCCCAGTGTGTTCCTCTTCCTTAGCAAAGCAGTTTTAAAAGCAGAACCCCTCTGGAAGTGGATCATTTGGAAAATCTGTAAGTCTCTGATGCATTTGAATCCTACAAATTCACCGAGGACTGTGGTATCAGGGGAGAGACTTTGAGTGCTTGCCTGATCCTATGGCATCCTGTCATTGGGCGCGTGCAGCAGGAGCTGTGGAATCTCAATTCTGCACTCATTCACAGCCTGGGGAGAAATATTGTCACCTCCATGCCTCTTGGATTGCAGAAGCAGCTGGGAAGCAGAGCAGTCCCCGACATATGGTGGAGTAACCTTTCCTTCTTTGGCAGGTTTTTTAACTTGTGCTGTGCTGATAAGGCTCTTAATAGAACAAGCTTGTGCTCGAGTAACTGCGTATCACAGTGTCCTGTGTCTTCACTTCTGCCTTCCCTCATTCTCCTGACATATTCTTCTCCACCAGAAGCAAGAGAAAAGGCTGGACTGCTCTGCTGGCTCTCTGCCACGGGTAAAATAATTTTCTTTTCTCTGTCACTTCTGGGATGACTGGCAGGAACCACAGAAGAAACCAGAAACTGGTGGCGTTAGCACTGACATCTCCAGCCCTGCCTAGAACCTTACTGCCCTCAGAATATTTGCAGCTTCTATAATTCTCCCAGTTCTGACTTCAGACAAAAGGGGGAAGATTGACAGATCTCTTCACAGAAGTAATATTAGATCACATTTGTGTAATCCCAATTACAAAATCTGCAGAAGGTCCCAAAGACAGCCCAAAGGAAGGAGAAAGTCTTCAATGTTTCTTAGGTATTTCCCTCTTCCTGCAGTGACTTGTACAACCGAAGCTGTCACCATGATATTCTTAAGTTCCATAATTGAGAAAACGTCTCTTCATCTTAAACACCTCCAGTTTTTATCACATTTTGACGCTCACTCAGTCTTGAATGACTCACCTATATCATTCTTCCTTTGATCTCCACCACAAGGTAGCCTGCTACAACCAACTTTGACCCATGGGTAGCTTCTTGCCCTATTTCCTCACCATTTTTTGTGGGCACCTGCCTTAGTTTCTTTTCAGTTGGTTTCAATGATGTCGTTATCCAGTACGGTACAAGCCCTTTGTTACCTTTTTGATGTGTCCCAGGATCTCTGGATGTTTGACTTTTAATTATAGCTAATTTTATTCTCCCAAAACACATTCACTTTAACATCATTATTGCTGAAATCTGGACTTCTCATCCTGCAGAAATTGCACTGGGGCATGGAAAAGTGCAGTGGAAATAAATGATGAATTGCAACAGGTGAAAATGCTTTTGCAATAGTGTATGTTTGGTTAGGAGGTATTTTTGGTCTATAAGACCTTCCTCCTGGGTTTTTGTTGTTTTTCCTATCTTCATAAAAGCAGAAAATCTGACACTACCAGGTTTCCCTGTTTCAGGAAGCAGGTCCAGCATTGGAAGTGAATGTGGGATTTACCCTACAATACATTTGTTCTGCAAACATCTCTTTTCCTGCAAATGCATTTGTAGGAACATGCAAAGGCATGTGTCTTTCTATTGAACTTTAATAAAACATGCCAATAAACAATAAAGTTCAGTGACACAGACAGGAACTGAAATTAAAATAATGTGTCGCAACTCTTGTATTTTGAATTCAGTGACACTCACTAGCTCATTTATCTCTAGCTAAAAATAAGTTCTCTTTAGTTTCTAGCTAAAAATAAGTTACCTGAATCTGAAAAAATCGCTGAGGCTTTTTTTTTTTTTTTTTTACAGAGGCAGTAAGAAATGAACACTTCCAGGGTATATTCAACCCATATCTCTTCAGCAGCTGTTTTGTGATAGGATTGGCACCATTCAGTCTAGTTAAGTGTTTGCAGACACTTACCTCTGTCAGGGACTATAGTGGAACTTGGACAAATTATTTAGGTTGGAACCTTGCCCTAACAAGAGAGGCTATTAAAAAAAAAATGTGTTAAGTGTTAATTTTTGTTTTAATTTGATTAGACACAAACCCTTTAACATCAGCCCATGCAACATCAGCAACAGCAACAATGAAAATAATTTTTAAAGGCTCTCCATCAATTGCTGGGAAATTCTCCTTTATAGCCCCCTTTTTCACTGATTTGAGATATCATTTAGTGCAAGTGATTTGCCCTTTCTGCCTCAATTTTTGATCCTCACAGAGATGAATGAACAAGTTCCAAGCATCAATTCCTTACTGCTTGAAAGAAGCCTGGAATTCCTGATGAAGAAAATAAAACTTGAGATCATGATTATTGCTCCCACTAGAGTATAGCAGAAGCAGGGTCATAAAACAGCTTCTATTAACTGAAATGCACAGAAAAATTGAACTAAAGAAGCCCTTCAGATTAATTTCAGACCATAACCTCTGTGTGTGTGGTGGGTGCTCATTACCTTGAAGAATGCCAGGATGAGTTACATGCACAACTGCTGTGGGGCCCAGGGTTGCAGGGCAGGAACTGCCTTTGTAGCAGCCATGTAATAACATTGCAGAGGGAAAAAGAATTAGGGTCTTGCATGCCTTAGTATTATTTACTGGGCTTATAATACTGTGAACTTCTGTGATGTAAGGAAGACCAGAATTGGTAGGAAAGCCCACACATGATTTGGAGGATGTAGCAGGAGACACCTGAATGATAAGTGGTCTTAATCCTTATTAATTATTTAGCAATCATTCAGGGAAAAACTAGGGTTTTTTTCTGGGTGTTTCAAGCTGATCACCAAAAAATGCCCAAAGCTAATCAAAAGCTGCTTTTGAAGTGATTGATGAGATTCAAACCTTTGTTCCCAGTGAGTTTGTTATGCAAGACCCTGATCATCCAAACATGGACTGGATTTAACTCCAGTTAAATATACCTGAAGTTGCACATGAAAATAAGTGCAAGATATCATCCTACAAGCTTCTGTGTTTTTGTATAGCTTGTCTGTGTGCTCATCCTCACTGAGTTAAGATTGCTTATGAAGAACAGTTTTTTGTGGGAGTGTTTGCAAGAGGGAGATGCAAGTGCAGGGACAGAAGGATGAAAGTGAACAAGTAGCAAACTATAAAAACAGTATGTGGAAGCTGACCGAAGCTTTGTGTTTCAGAGAAGATGGTCTGGAGGTGGGGTTATGTCTTGTTGAATTGTCATTTAATGTCCTGGAAGCGGAGGGGGGCGAGGAAATTATTGAATTTGCCAGTTTTCTTTTTGGGAATCTGAGAAAATTCCTTCAACGATTACTTTGGATGTGCAGCAGAAAAGTCGGCAGCAATCCCTTTAACTATGTCTGAGATGCAAATACGGTGGAAAGCCCCCAAATTTGTGTGTCTTCTTTCCAGGGGCACTCGCTGAGCGAGCTCCCTGGGAGGAGCCCACGTGGAAAAAATCCATGCGCAGACCAGAAAAAAACTTCTGTTTGAACCTTAAATCGGGGGATGCAGTTTTACTTCACCCAGGATTTTTTCCTCCCAGTCTCTTTGTAAGAAGTGGGGACAAACAGGAGTTGGAGAGCGCCCCCAGAGCGGCTCCCCCGAGGCGAGGCAGCCGCATCCCAGGGGCCAGGCTCCATCTAGTGACACGGCCGGGGATGGCCGGGCGGGGATCCAGCCCGGAGACGCGCTGGGACACACCTGCAACCGCCGGTACCCGGCCGGACCGGGATCTGCAGGGCCAGGCCGGGCGGTACCAGTGCCGTGCGCCCCGCCGGCTGCCCGGAACCGGGAGCGGCTGTACCGCTCCCCCAGCCAGCGTCAGGCCCCTACGGGAGAGGCGAGTCCAGGTTTAGGGAGCAAATATTTGATTTCTGAAAAGGGAAATGAAATACAGGACGGGCAAGGGCGAAGGCAGGGGCTGAGCCGCGGCGGGGAGCGGGGCAGCCTCCTGTCACTGGGTGGGCTGGGTACACACACGCCCACCCTCAGTCCCCGTCCCGGCGCCACATCGGGGCTGCTGGACGTGCAGTGCCCTGGGACCGCGGCCGGAGCCTCGCAGGTGCAGAGAGCTCGGAGATACGGATGCGGAGGACGCTACTTTAGGGTGTCATCCACTTAATATTTTCGGGGGAGTGACCGATCCGGCTATGAAATGGGCTCTATATCGGATGTGGATCGATGGAGCTGATAACAGCGAGCTATAAAAGGCCGGGGGGCGGTTGCGGCCGCGCTACGGCCCCGAGGCGCCGCGCCGGGATGGGGCTGCGCCCCGCCGCGCTGGCGCTGTTCGCTCTGGCGGCCGCCGCCGCCTCCGCGCTGCCGCTGCCCGACGCCGGCCCGCACCTCAACTACGGCTGGGGAGAGCCCATCCGGCTGCGGCACCTCTACACCGCCAGCAAACACGGGCTCTTCAGCTGCTTCCTGCGTATCGGCGCCGACGGCCGGGTGGACGCGGCCGGCAGCCAGAGCCCGCAGAGTGAGTGGCGGCGGCGGGGATGGCGATGGGGATGGGGATGGGCCGGGGGTGACACTGCTGTCCCCTCTCTCTGTCTGCCCGCAGGTCTGCTGGAGATTCGCGCCGTGGCCGTGCGCACCGTGGCCATCAAGGGCGTGCAGAGCTCCCGGTACCTGTGCATGGACGAGGCGGGGCGGCTGCACGGGCAGGTGAGCACCCGCGCTGCTGCCCCCGGGGGGATTTTCCGCTCTGGAACAGCGGCGTGGTCTAATAATGGGGTAACAAAACTTCCAGGTGTCCGCCACCGTCCCTCGCACATTTTCCCCGCCTGTTCTCCCCTAGGACCTCCGGTTCTCGTCACCGTCACTGCCCGAAAGGCTGTGGGGATTGTTAGAAGGCAGAAAGGAAACGTCATTTAGAGAGTAAATGATGTTCTGAGTGTCGCCTGCCAAAATATACTGAAAGTACAGACCAGGGTAAAATGGCATTTAGGTTTAGAATTCTCATCGGTGGGAGACTGTGATTCTGCTGCAGGAATAGATAAAGCTCTGCAATGGAATGTGAGTAATTTCTCACTGTTCCGGTCAGATATTCAGGAAAATAAAATTAAAAAGAGATTGCTCCTTTGGAGAAGAGCTGCAGCCAGCTGGCTGCCAGGCATACAACTCCCAGGAACATGAGTTGCCATCTCTTAGGAAGTTGCAGACAAGAAAAGGATTTTGAGGGGGAAAGGGTGCTTCTCCACTGCCTCACTTCTGCCCTGCTATAACAGCACAGCTGCGGGATTCTGAGGGGTTGGGGAGTTACGTGCCCCTCTGATGCCACTAGATCAGCTTTTTCACTACGTTTAGCAACTAGTAATTGACATAAACTCATTTTTAAGGCATGTGAATACATTCTTGACTCTAGGATTTGACAGGTGCAGTTCAGATTTAGTCTGTACAGAAGCCTGAGTTTCACAGAGCAATGGCTTTTCATGATGCCACAGTAAAGATACAGCTTGATTATTTTTTGATTACCCCAGGAAAATTTCTGCTTATTTTAATCAGGAAAGGACTTGGCCCATTCTCAAAACTCCCAGTATCTTTAATAACAGCAACACTGATGTTTCTGAATGTGGTTGAAATTAAGAATATGGAACACAGAATTAAGCCTTTCTTTTTGAATTTTGTTGCTTTTCAAATCAGTCGAGTCTGAGATGAGGTGCATAAATTCAGATTATATGGTAGGTAAATTATTAGCTTAATTCTTTAATGTATATCCAAAACAAATCAGAACCTGGATTCTGCTCCCATTGGTGTTACCAGCTGAACTTGAGTAATCACAGAATTTTAAGATACCATTCCTATAGCACAATTTTGAAGGCATACATGTTGACTAGAGCTGCATTGTTGGTGTAGTGCATTAGATGCAGGCTGGGGTTTTATTCTGAAAACACAACAGCATATAGCTGTGCTGTCTCATCTCCGTGTTGGGGACACTGCTGTCACTTCTGTGCTCACAGCCCAGCCAGGCAGTTCTGCAGGTAAATCTTTACCTTATCAACAGCACCTCAGGACTGGGAGAACAAAAGGGCAAACATGTTGTCTGGGGGCTGAACCTGTCCTCCTGCAACTTGGCCTGTTTTGACAGTGGAAAACTGATGACTGGGGTTGGTTTTTGAATATGCTGTGTGATGTATTCAGTAGTTTAGGGGAAATGCTGAATCTACTGATATACTGTGATTCCTTCCGTGGGGGAAAAAAATCTAGAAATACTTTAAAGGTCTGTTTGGCACTTGTTTAAAAAAACAGACTGGAGACCATCCCAATGTAATGAAGAGGGAAAGGTATAGCTGAGACATAGACACTCAATCACTATCTGTTTTTTTTAGTGCGCACTTCTTCAGCAAGAATCTTTTTTATTTCATCATCCTTTTTAGTGAGGCTGAGCACTCATAATGACAGCCAACAATCCAACCCCAGTGTTTTATCATATACAGATATATTTCTGAGATATAATGTGTGTGTGTGTAAGGATAAATATTGCACCTTTTTATTTGAAGAAAATATTTTTTAAAAATTACTTTATTAATTTAAAACATGCTTTTGAAAGATAACCAAATGCATGCCCTTACTCCATGTTACTGAGAGTGTCTGAGAAAGGCCCAGTAGTCTTAAATATGCTCTCTGTTCAGACAGACAGAACATTCATGTGAGGATATTTCTGTCTCTGCAGACTGAGACATAATCAGCAATTCTCTTTTGTTGACCAAGGTTCAATCACCTGCAGTAGCTGAGACTGAAATAGCAATAGAGCTGTAAGAAACACTGTACTGGTGTAAAGATCTAGAGAGGTCTGCCCTGCTGATATGGGTTCAATATATAAATATAATATTATATATACATATATACATATATACATATATATACATATATATATATATATATATAACTTAAGATGTTACAGGTATATAATATCTGTACAGGGCATTGCAAATGCAATCTTACAAATTCATACTTAAGGAAATACATTCTTCTGTACAAAGTCCTAAATTGTGCTGGTATTAATTCAACAGTTCTCATGTTAACATGAAAACAACACTTTGTAAAAAGATCTTCGGCAATTTCAGTAAATTCTGAGTGGAAAAAGGTGAAAATTACCTTTTAGCATTGTTTTACTGATTGACCACTCTGCCTTTCTACTGACCTGATCCTGAAGCCCTTGCACAGGCGAATCTCTAACAGAGCAGGAGTTATATATTTGGATTAGGATTTATGACTGCAATTAAGGACAATTCATCTAAATCATCTCTGGCATCTGAGACTTTTTTCTCAGTGCTCAGACAGGATAAGTGTGGTGGCTGTGGAGAAGCACATCCCAGGATTCAAAGTTTATTTAATAGGATGGACATGGATAGAATAGAATAGAATAGAATAGAATAGAATAGAATAGAATAGAATAGAATAGAATAGAATAGAATAGGGATTGGGAAAGCCAGGATACCCCCACTGAGGGACTAGGACTTTTCCCACCCAAGGTTTGTTTTGGGTTGAATACAACCAGCCTGGTGGGCATATTTGTAATTCTCACTATTGCTTGCTTTTCAGCTCAGGTATTCTACTGAAGACTGCTCCTTTGAGGAGGAGATTCGCCCAGACGGCTACAACGTGTATAGATCCAAAAAACATGGAATATCAGTGTCTTTGAGCAGTGCCAAACAAAGACAGCAGTTCAAGGGGAAAGATTTCCTTCCCCTGTCTCACTTCTTGCCCATGATCAACTCTGTGCCCATGGAGTCAGCAGACTTGGGCGAATATGGTGATTACAGCCAGGCCTTTGAGCCAGAGGCCTTCTCCTCGCCTCTGGAGACAGACAGCATGGACCCCTTTGGCATTGCCTCCAAACTGTCCCTAGTGAAGAGCCCTAGCTTCCAAAACTGACCGTGCTCCCACACATGTTTTCACAGAAATATTGAAGACTACTGCAGGGTTTGTAGCTTTTTGTGTAGTGATATTTGGGAACTTTTTTGTGCATTTGAGTATGGAGCCAGCCTCATCCTTGTTGTACCTGTAAGAGATAAGTGCCAAGAGGCTGTTCTACTGTCTAAAGAATTGTCTAGCCATAGTTTTTTTTGGAAAAGAAGAATTAAATGCAAAAAGTTCAGCAGCCTTATCAGAATTCCTCCATAGGTGGTGATAAAATAACTAGTTTTTCTACGCCAGCTTCACTTCCACATATATTCCCCTGTTGTAGCTGCTCATATGAGCAAATGCAGAAAACCTTTTCCTCTTCAGAGACCTCAAACTCAAACACTTGGAGCAAAACTAGATGAAGGAAAACATCCTACCAGATGTAACTTGAGTTAATGCTGCTTCTTAAAAAGCTGCTAACAACATTCTGGGAAAACTCTCTGGAAAGCGTACTACTGAAAAAACAAATCTGCTTGTATATTGTGCTTTTTCTTCTCTTAGAAAATAAGAGAAGAAAGGAAAAAAATTTCTATTCCCATACTGCTAAGAAGAACTTGGGAAACTTGATCGTTGATTTCTTTGCTAGGCTAAATTATGTTCTCTGTGGCATCAGAATTATCTGCAGAGAGTTCTCATTAACATCAGTGAGGATTCAGTGTGCAATTGGAAGAGTGCCCAGGGCTAGAATTGATGTTCATCAAGTAGGGAATGAGCAGCTCAAATGAACGTTTAAATGGAAGATTCTGTTGTATATAAGCATGTACATGTCATTATCAAACAGAGAAAAACACTGAGAACGAATGTATAGGTTAAATCATTCGTAAAATAGGTTTCTGTGTTTAACCTTTAACCATCAGAAATTCTTTCAAGTCACTTCCAGGCTTGATTCAGCATCCACAGGAATCAGTGGAGAGATGGTTTAGTGAGTTAAAAGCTGCAGAACTGGGTCAGGATTCTCCTTGCAACAAGGGATTGTGAGTACCTCTGGCCAAGGCACTCAATGTATTCAAGTTCTGTTCTCCCTCTGAAAAGATTCAATGGAGGAATAACCAAGGTGAAGGCAAAGGGGAAAAAAAAAAAGGATAATTCAGGGATTCTACTTGTTTCCAAAGTTCATTTGTAATAGAGATTTCTGTACCAAAAAAAAAAAAAAAAAAAAAAAGCTCTAGTGGAAATACTGATGTTCTTCTGACCTAGCACTTCATTGCCAATGCATTATTTATAATTAATTTATTGAATACATACATCTGTTTATTTTGCTACTGTTATTTATGCTCAAAATTCTATTTATATACTTCTGAAGGTGGGTTTTTTAGTTGTAACAAATCTTGTGAAGCTTTGTAATCAAGAGAATTTTAGCCAATAATAGCCAATTTTTAACCAATTTTTAAATAGCCCGAATTTTAGCCAATTTTTAAATTTCTGTACCTTATCATTAGTGTAATGTGTACATTTCCAATAAAAGAGAAAATCATCTTCAACACTGAAATCTGCTTGACTCTTTTGTCTCTCCCTAAGTGCCATATCCACACATCTTTTAAATACCTCCAGAGATGGTGATTCAGCCACTTCCTTTGACAAAGAAATCCAAAAATCCTATGGATAGAAGGCTGCTCCCATTTAAAAATGGAAACCATTCTAACCAGTGCTGCCAGGGAGAAAAGTGGTGAGTTTTGCCTGAAAAATATGTCAGTTTCTGGCAGGAAAAGGCCCTGAATGTTTCCATTTGGAAATGCTGTGAGACACAAGAACAGCAGATTTCTTGGCTGGCAAACATCTCCCATGGTGTTTTCCCATTCTATTTTGTGCTGAGCCACTGCCACACATCCAGAGGGTTCCCACTCCTCGTGTGCTGGAAGAGGTAGTTCTGATTTTCAGGTTATTTTATTCCAAAGCTTTTCAGATTTCAGGGGTTTCATTTCTGGTTTTGTTTGATCAGTCACTGTATTTTCTTTGAATGCTTTTCAAGACCTTTCTTTTAAAACAAACAAACAAACAAACAAAAACCAGAAAACAAAATAAAATAAGAATGAACTTTTAAAGTTTGGGCAAGAAAAGAAAAGTCACTTTTACTCTTCTGCTAAAAAATGGCACAGATTTGACAGGAGACATGGCAAATAATGGAGTTTGGAGGGTACACAGTTTAATTGAACCAGTGAGAGATTTTTTTAAAGTGGGTGTAACACTGACAATGTTTCTCAAGGGTGCAAAGATAGGCAACCTTACATTTTAGGAACATCATACTGAGCTCTCTCGTGACCCTATTTGCTGACACCTTTGGCTTACATTCTTCCACCGGCAGCACGATGATTTTTCCCTGCAACACATGGTTAGAGGTTGGTTCAATATTTATTCAGACAGAGGGAAGAATGCCAGGAGCTAAATTAACCCACACCACTTCCTGGAGCGCTTCAGTTTTCATTGCAGTTTTCCCATCCCAGCTCTGACCAAACCTGGCTGTTTTGCTTATAAAATTTGACAAGATCTTGGCTTGAGGTGGGAGGATTGCTGGGAAATGCCTGCGACACCTGACTCGGTCGGGAACCGGGTGTGCAAAACCTCCAAAAAGCACCTTTGGTTCTGTGGGAATGTAAACACCACCAGCAGCCGTCAGCACACCCCTGTCCCTTGCCCATCACAGCTCCTCAAAGGCAGGAGGACAATGGCGCTGCTTTCATTTGCAGCAGCACATTTTACAGCCCTGAAAGGTTTTTAAAGCTCAGGTGTCAAATGTCTCCTTGGGAAGTCTCAGCTGGAAGCTGTGATGTGCAAATACTACTGAGCGTCTTCATTTCCTTCATTGGAGGAAGTGTAAAAGCCTATAAATAATTCAAAGTCACAATGTCCACTTTACCTCTGCTCAAATCACTGAAACCCTATCGGTGGAAAATTTGGGGGCCTATCTTTCTACTCTGCCAGTGTACTTTGCATATGAATGGGGAACAACTTGATAAATTAAATAAAATTTCTCTTTTTTACCTCAAAAATATACATATTCCAACACCAGGGTGGTAGAATAGTGTGACCCAGAGCCACATTTTCACCAAGTATCTGGAAAGTAATAGTATAAGTTAACTTTAAAACATGTGCTTATAAATGTTTCCTTTGACCAGCGTTGATCGGTAACAACTCCTATTTTAATAGAGCAGCCTAGAACGGCACAATACAGTTTGAGTGGGTATTAACACCAAAAATACTTACATTTTAGAATCATAGACTGGTTTGGGTTGGAAGGGACTTTAAAGATCATTTCATTCCAGGGGCAGGGACACCTTTCCACGTTGCTCAGAGCCTCATCCAACCTGGCTCTGGACACTTTCCAGGGATGGCGCATCCACAGCTTTTCTGGGCAACCTGCGCCAGGGCCACACCACCCTCACAGGGAAAAACTGTGGGAATTTGCACCAAAAATACACTCATGAACGCCACAGCTACCAGTATGACATGAGAGAGATGTGCAAACTCCTTCATTCCATGCCCAGCGACAGGAGCCGAGAGAACGGCCCGAAGCTATGTGGGGGCAGGCTCGGGTCGGATATAGGGAGAAGGCTCCTCAACCTCAGGGCACTGGAGCAGGCTCCGCACGGCAGAAGTCGCAGCACCAAGGCTGGCGGAGCTCAGGGAGCGTCTGGACAACGCTTTGAGGCTCAGGGTGGGATTTTTGGGACGCGGGGTAGGATTTTGGGGATTTTTGGGACACGCAAGTTTCCCCACGCACGGCCGGGGCCGGGCTCTGTGGCGGCGCTCGCGCGCCCCCTGGTGGCGCACGCCGCAGACGCGTGCGGGCGCGGCTAACCAAGGAGGGGGCGTGTCCTGGAGCGTGAGCCCCGCCCCCTCCCGCGCGCCGTCCGCTCCCGGCGTGCCTGGCGTCGCCATGGTCGACCTGTTCGATGGGATCGTGATGGCCGAGCAGAGGTGCGGGTACGGAGGGAGCCTGGAGGGGCTCCCCTGGGCCTCTGCTCCCCTCTGGGAGCTGCCAGGGGAGCGCCAGGGAAAGAAGGCGAGCGCTGAGCCCGAGAAGGAGGGCGGGGAAGATTGGCCTCTCTACGCGTTCTGAGAGCCCGAGCAGCGCGGAACAGCCTGAGGCTGTGTCGGGGGAGGGTTGGGTTGGATGTCAGGGAACGCTTCTTCATCCAGAGCATGGTCGGGCGCTGGAACAGGCTGCCAAGGGAATTGGTCTCAGCACAGAGTGGGACCGGCGCTGTCAGACCGGGTTGATGGGCTGAGGTCAGCAAGGCCACCTGCCGGGTCCAGCCCTTGGGCCGCCTCAACCCCTGCAGCGCTCCAGGGTGGTGGGAGAGTTCCTGAAAGCATCCCAGAGGGAAAAGGTTTGGGGGTGCTGGCCAGGAGCTGCTGAACACGAGCCCAAGTGTGCCCGGGTGGCTAAGAAGGATTATGGCATCCTGGCGTGTGTCAGCAGTAGTGTGGCTAGCAGGACCGTCCCCCTGTTCTGGGCACTGCTGAGGCCCCACCTCGAATCCTGGGGTCAGTTTTTGGCCCCTCACTACAAGAAAGACTTTGTGGTGCTGGAGTGTGTCCAGAGAAGGGAATTGAGCTTGGGCAGGCTCTGGAGCACAAGTCTGATGAGAAGTGGCTGAAAGAGCTGGGCGGGCTCAGCCTGTAGAAAAGGAGGCTCAGGGAGAACCTTCTCCCTCTCTACAACTCCCTGACAGGAGCCCCCATGTGGGGCCAGACTTTGCATCCTGGTAACAAGTGATAGGACAGAAGGAAGTGCCCTCGAGCCCCAGAAGAGGTTTAATTTGGACATAAGGAGGAATTCATGGAAAATGTTCCCAGGAATTGCCGAGGGAGCTGCTGGAGTCACCATTTCTGAAGGTGTCCAAAGAACAGCTGGATGTAGCACTCAGGGCTCTGGTCTGGTTGACACAGTGATGATCATTCAAAGGCTGGGCTGGATGATTTCAGAGGTCTTTCCCAACCAAGACAAGCCTGTGATTTTGGAATTTAAATTGATTTTATGTGATATTTCTAAGCTTTGGAGGCAATGCACTTTTCTCTTGTCCAGAGCTGCTCGCGTGCAGTGTGAGCTTGACAGGAGATTAACAAAGCTGTGATTCTGCACTCCCTGGTTCCATGGGGAGGGCTGGACAGGAGATTAACCAAGCTGTGATTCTGCACTCCCAGGTTCCACGGGGAGGGCTACCAGGAGGGGCTTGCAGAGGGCAGCCACACTGGAATGGCTGAGGGCAGGAGGTACGGAGCGCTCCACGGAGCCAGGATGGGCTCAGAGGTAAATGGGGAAACTCTTCTGCACTGGAATCTTCTTGTCATTAGAAAATTACAGCCACACAGAAATTTTCAAGCTGAGGCCTGCTGTGTTTCATTGCTCTGTGTGTGTCCAGGAGGACCCATAAAACTGCTTTAAAGATGCTGTTTTGAGCTGGAGAGTTCAGTAGATGCAGTTGTGTTTTGTTTGTTTGCTCTATGGAGCTTCGGTAGTATTTTTTCCCAGATTTATGGCTAAAGGTCCCCTGCCCCCCAGTACCATCTCCTGTGGCTCAGCATAGGGAAAAGCATGGAAACTTGAGACATGAAGAAGCAGTCCTGTGTGTCTTGTGCACTCTTTGTTAATTGTGATATTGGGAGGGTTTGTGGCACTGTTCCTGTTCTGCTCTGTGTGCTGGCACACTCCGATCAATAACCATTCCTAGGAATTCAGGGGCTGGAGACTGGTGGGGAGGCACCTCAACTTGTGCCATATATCCACTCCAGTTTGTCACAGCTATGGGATAGGAATGCCAACCAGCAGTCTCCAGAGCTGGATGGTTTGTACAAAATGGTCCTGGGCAGACCATAAGAGAGAATTTGCTCTCATATCCTCATATTGGGAAAGCTCCAGAAGGAGGCAGGATTAGACACATCAAGTGAGAGGGTGGCTGGGTAACCTTATACTTGTCAGCTTGGAAACATGTTTGTGTACCCATGATTTAGGTTACTGAAGAGTGAGATACAGTGTAGTGTTTTATTTTTGTTCCACTGTCTATGCTCTGTGTTCTGTGGGTTTTTTCTTTCCCTCATGACTCTTTTAAATTAATTTTAGATTGGTTGTTACCTCGGGTTTGCACTGACATGGCACTGTCTGCTCCAGAAATGCACAGATGAAAAGAACAGGTGAGGTTAAAAAGGCTTAAAATAATTTCACTATGACTTCCATTCTTCTCTTAATATCTTTTTTTTTGGTCCCATTTTGATTAATCTGTCTGCCAGAATTCCTTTTTTTTTTTTCTTTATTTTGACCAGTCATCTAATCAGAATTTTTCTTGATTCTTGAATATTTGTCAACTTTGGACTGGTAAGTTGAAATGGAAGCCTTAAATCTGTCAATTATGCTTAATTCCCAATTTGGAATAATGCCTAGTTTGGATAATTTCTTATTTAAGAATATGGAACACACCTGACAATGGGCTGAATGGGAGAAGTGGAATTAAAGAAGGATGGTGGGCTGGGGTTTGTGCTCTGGATTATTATATATGAATATAATTTTCATATTGATGGATTGAAAAAACTCCTGTGTGAGGATCATTGGATTTTCTTTTGATTTGATTCATTTTTTTTTTTCTAGCAAAAAGATAAGGGCTCTGGATTCATTAATAGGGATGATTCAGAAATTCCCATATGAAGACCCCACTTATGATAAGCTGCAAGAAGATCTGGAAAAAATTAGAGGAAAATTTAAACAGGTTTGTAGGATTAAGTTGTAATTTTAGCATATAAATTAATTTTTGAAGATACTTTGTTTTTAAAGCCACTCCAAAATTTTGTGAAGCAGTTATTTTTCCCATTCTGCAATCATAGCAAAATACCTGAAGTGAGATAAATTAAGTGAAAATCTTTGATAGTTGAAAATTTCCTAAGCAATAATAAATGCAAAATAAAGGAAAAAAATTCTTTAAAAAGCAAGTTGGAAATAATCTTTGACAATTTGAATTACAAATGGGACCAGAAGAGAAATGGAGCAGTTGGGAGATTTGTTGAACATTATTCTTGAAAAACAGCCCCTTTGAAACACTTCTGTGTATTCTTTTTTAGGTTTGTTCAATGCTAAATATTCAGTCTGATTTTAGAATTGATAATGAGAGATCGTCACTAACATTTTGAATGCAACAAATGAAGATAAATGTGGATGACCAAATTAAAAAATGATTAAAAGAACAGAACTGGAAAAGTGTCTATCTACTTTTATATTTAAAAAAAAATCAAAATAGTGAAGAGATGTTAAAGGGGAAGTGAAAAATCACTGGACTTGCAATATTATTATTTGTTATCTTCAAGTTTTATTTAGGATATTACACACACTAGTGTGTAAATCTGTTAAATAGAAATATTTGTTTTAATTCTTTGCTAATATTTTACTGATAATTCCTCAAAAGGAAAACAAGCATTTGCACAGTTTCCTTGTTTAAAGGATGTCTGATACTTAAAAATCTGTGTATGCAGATCATTCAGTTTACACCATGTGTACATGCTGTGGGTGAAGGAAAATAAAATCAATTCCCTGCAGATTTTGCAGCAGGAAACATTTTTGTGGGGAGAAGATGGAATGACAAAGGAGGTCAGAATGCAGAGGAGACGGATGAAGATGGCTGCTCAGAATATGGAATTTGCACCTGGATAGTTTTGCAGACTGATGGGGGGAAGGGAGCAAACTCCACAAAATTAACACCTCCCTACAAGTTACCAGTTTAAATGGTGGGTGAGATAAACATGACTGCCAGAAGAGTTGTGATTCTCATTGACTGTATTTGTTAGTGCCTCTTACACAGACCAGCTTTTTATGTGCCAACCTTGAAAAGTGACCGCTCCAGTCTCATTCCAAATCAAAGGATGCTGCCAGCTGCATGCATTGAACTATGTTAGCTGAGAGGAATACCTGGAACTGGCTTTGGCTTGGGCTGCTGGATGTCTTTGCACACCAGCTGTACCCTGTGTGTGTGTGGCTCTGCCTGCATGATACAGTTCAGCTTCATGAAGACAGATCTGAGATTTTTGGTTTGTTTAACTGTCTTACACATGAATTTTGATACACACAGGTAGTGTCAGAGCCATCTAGTGGATGTGTGGGATTGTAGGAGCTCACAAATATTTGTGTAGGTTAAAATAGACAGTACAGGACGTACACACTTATGAGAATTCTAATTATGTAGAGAATTTCTTTGCAATGAAGTAACACTGAGATAGGAATTATTTTTTACTTGTTTCCTCATTTGCAAAAATGTCTGTAAAAGCAAGAGCAGGGTTGTGAGAGCTCCAGGTGGAGCATTTGTTTAATAGAGGTGTGTGATATGTGAGTGACAAGCCAAGGTGCTGCTCCAGAGATTGTACCAAACATAATTATTTTTGTTCAGCTCAGGAGAGAAAGGGTCTTTGGCAGTAAGGTGCTGACTCGTATTTGGAAAATTGGTTTGGTGGCTAATTTTTTGTATGTTTAGTTCTATTTTTAAAAAGTAATATTGTAGTAAATTATTATATAAATACATGTGTATATATTGAACTACAAGTATTGTATCAACCAGGATTTCCAGCTGGGATATACCAAGTTAAGGCTTATTGATTAGGTTTTTAATTTTTTTATAAGGTCTTTTATTAAGTTTCATTTGTGTGGACACACTGATGGAGTCTCTTCTTCCATGAGTCTGTATTTTTCTGAATGTTTGCTGTTTCACACCTTGTGTGGGCCTGATTCGGTTTATTAAATGAGGTACAGTTCAAAATCTGTTGGATGTGCAGTTGTATGCTTTCTTCAGTGCCATTTTTATTTGTTTCCTGCAGTGATTTGTGGGGGTTTGTGTCACACTCAGTGCTGTGGCAGTGGAACATTCCCAGCATTCTGTAGAGGTGTTTTTATACCTGATTTACAGCTGTGGTTTTGGCTATGTGATTTACAGCCCAGGTTACATCAAGAATATTCATTTGTCTTTGTCTTAGGGTCACAAAGATACAGAAAAATACACAACCTTGTACATTATGATACTGGTTATTAATAAAGCAGGACATCGAGATTGTGGCTTGGTGCTGATTGTCCAAGAAGTTGGAATTTGCAGAAGTAAGACTTTAGAATATATCTCCTTATTCATTCACCATCCATACTTATAGCTCAGTAGTTAGGGAGGAATGTTTGAAACATTTCACTCACCAATTTCTCACTTGCCTGGACTGCATTCTAGCATGTTTTGTCTCTCTGTGATCATCTATCAGCTGAGTCTGTGGAACATGGAATTTTAGTAAAAGATGGATACACAGCTCATTACTGCTAAGGCTGCTGAAGTCATGGCAATCCAGAAGAGTTGTAATTTTCCTTTCTGCAATGTGTGATGAGTACAAGAAATACTGAATATTGAGGTATTAGCATAGAGGTAAACTTTGAATGCCATTTGGTAAAGTTCCCAAGCACAATTCTTGTTCTATCTTCATTACTCAACTTCCTTTCCATTTCTTGTCAGCTGTACTAAAGGTGATCAATTCCAGCATTGAGTGAACATCTATAATCGACAGAAATGGGTGAAATAAATCAGAAAAAAAAAATCTGGGTGTGCAATTGTTTGCTTCAAAACTAACCCTGTAGAGGTACTCTGGCTCATTTGAACCCTGATCTGTTTTTCTGAAGCAAAGTTGTGATCATTTTCACATGAGATTAAATTTGAAATTTTAATTTTCCAATAAATCAGTTTCAGCATTTATATAGGTTTTGGTTTTTGAAGAGATGCAAGAGAGAGTTTGAGCCTGCCCTGTATTTATGAATGCTTATTTACACTTTGGCTGGAAGTACAACTTCCTGCACTGGAATAAAGTTCTTGCTTTAGAGCAAGAACTTAGTATTTCTGGTAATGTTTTCTAATTCTTTCTATTCTTGGTGCCTTTTGAATAGTGCCCGTTGCAACTTTTTACAGCCATGGCTTCTGGTCTAATTGCAGCCTAAAACTTCAGCTTTCATAGTTTGGCAAGTAACCATGAAGATTCTCATTTTACAGTGTGCCAGAGTTGTTTTTTTAATGGATAAAGTTGTGACAGTACACATTCCCACAGAAGTGGTTGTATCACCAGGGAAAAAGGGGATTTGGGAGGTGTGAGAGGAGTTCAGCAGGTTCCCAGTTGCATGTTGTGGTGTCTGGGACTGATGTGTAAAGGCCAACTGGAGCAAAGCACTGCTGAAGCACTTCAGTGTGTCCCAGGGTTTGGACCTGCAGGACCAGCCTAGCCTGGGGTGATAATAAAAATAATAATAAAAGCTCTGTGTGCTATTTTGTAAGCTTGCACAGTCAGTTCAGTTGTAGCTAACCTGAATATCTCTTCGACATTACACTGGGAATGCTCCCACCTTAATCACTGGAGTGTTAATTCCCTAAGTGTGGTAATTTTTCAGCATTTTTCATGCTAGAATTCTGTAATGCTACTTATCAAATACTGCACTACTGTGTGGAAGTAGACATGGTGACTAAGCTCATCTTAGTGAATGAAACATGAGAGACTTCCTAAACCCATGGAATATATGAAAAGTAAAAAAAAACTAATACATGGTTTCACTTGATTCCAAAGCAGTTTGCTGCACAGCATTTTAAATTATTTTATCCTATTCTATAACCATAACTAATTGAGCACTAGTGCAGCATTCTGTGTCTGGTTTTGGGGAGATTTCTGAATAAGAAATGGTGTAAAACTTTTGCCTTGGAAAAATTAGAAAGCTGCACAATTCTAGTGCAGAATTTGTTAGGATGACACCTGAAATAGTGGCCTCCTGTCTGATAGAATTTTACTGATACTTGTTCTGTAATAAAATGATGGAGTTTTATTTTAGCAAAATGTTCAGCAGAAAGGAGGTTGATTATTCAGTCCCTGCATCTGAATCAACTGAGCATTTGTCACTGTCTTCCATTTCTGATTTTAACTCCCTATTTTGCTGCTTTATCTCAACACTTTTTAACTTTCATCATCTTCAGGATTCTGGGGAATAATCAACACTATGTGGAATCTTTCTTGATAGTAGGAACTGTGAGTCAGCAACCCTTTAATTTTTTTAGTTGCAGCTATTGTTCCAGCAGCAAGCTTTGCTGCTATTGTCCACTGTTTGTCCAGCTCACGTTTACTGGACTGTGGGAACGGATTAGGGTTTCACGGCTTTTTATTTCTTCTTGCATAAACTCTTGATCAAAGACATTCCTTGGATGACAAAACACTGTATATTGTGTCACACAGCCCTGACCAGACTGCACGAACAGTAGTTTAAAAACACATGCCTACATTGTTCTCTAAACTGGCCTGCCTTTTTTTTTTTTGCAATGTATGTGCAGACATTGAATTTTTGAAACCCCGTTTACCTCTGTTAAAAACACACACATACACAGAAGTTATTGTTAATAAGCACTTGACAGTTTCTGAAAGTTAAAAAGCTAATTACTCAGACTAAGAACAGACAGAACAGAATGTCATTTTTTAACAGAGCTAGGAGTTGTATCTGCAGTGTTTTCTTTCCTGAGGAGACCTTGGTTATAGGGCAAGTAGTCGAGTACACTGGAAGCCTAAACCCACATGAATTATGGCATCATTTGATGTGTCACAGCCAGAACACCTGAGTAGGGTAGAGAATTATTGGAGCACAGTTTGGGACTGCATTAACCTGCTTCACCATAAGTACATTGTTAGAATTGCATTTTGAGAACCTGGCTTATTATAGTTTTATGTCCCAGCCCTTTTTAAGTTCTCTTATGCATTAGGAGGAGGACAAACTTCAGAAAATTGCAGTAGCATCATTATTCCTCAAACTATTGAGAAAGAAAAAAATGGTGTTAGCAAGCATGGAGATACTTTTTCAAGGAGCCTTGTCTTGTGATTTGCATGAAATACTCCTTCAGCAGAAACACGGAGGAAAGAGACTTCTGAAGACATGTTGAGCAGGTTTACAGAGGGATTTAAAAACATGGGAGGGCTGAATTTTGGTGTTTGGAAAGCTGTTTGTGAAGGAGAGAAACGATGTTCCACAAACATAAGGCTATGCATTGTCTGCAACACTGTTGAGCACTGTCACACAGAAGTGAAGGCAGATGAAACTTCTTTCACTGACATTGGAAAGTCATATCCATAAGGGAAGAACTCTTCTGATCCCTTGCAATCCAAGGGTCTCCCTGGAAAGAGAAACCTAAAAAATCTCTAGCTAGTGGACATGTTGTCTAAAAGGAATTAAATGGTCAGAGTGAGTGACTGAAATGGCTACAGAAATACTAAGTCAAACCCACAATATAAAAGTATTACACTTAGAAGATATAATGTTTACTTATGAGTATATAATTTACAATGTCTTCTGGAAATTTAACAGCACACATTGGCTGAAGCTTTGCTCTTCGTATTTAAAATAGCCAAATGTAAAGAACTTTGGTCTGTGGGTGTCCAGGGAGGAAAGAAAGCTGTTCAAAAATAATACCCTGTGAGCAATCTGGAGTGATACAATCTAATAAAGGGGAGAAATGAAACATCAAAAAGCTCAATTGCCCGTTGCAGACAGTTTGCCATCAGAGGGTGGCTCAGGGGTGTTGTCATGCCTGCTGTTGCTTTCATGGGCCTTTGGGTGAGGATCTCCCCTCTTGGCCCAGCCCCTTGGAGACTGCTGCTAATGCTACAAATCACATGCCAGCCACAAACAGCCACAAATGTGGTGGTTGTCAGAGACCAGGCATCTGTGGAATATGGCTTGTGAGGGAATTAAGCCATGTCACAGGGATGCCATTAAGCCAGGTAGGAAGGATGAAACAAAACCACTCTCCAACATAGAATCTAAAATTTATTTTCTCAGCAGGGAAGGGTGAGTGGATGGCAATTTCCATTCTGTGATGCACACACTACAAGCACAACTCAGAGCTCTAGACCTCCGTTCTCCACATGGATCCAGAGGAAGATTCCTTGTCTGGCCAATCCATGTCAGGTCCTGCCTTGGAGCTTGGCCCCTGCATGTCACAATTCCTCCTTTGGCTCAGCGTTCCTGGTGCTGGTGGAGATCCGTACCTGTGAATTCCCTGCAATATGAGACCTTTTAATACCTGGTCTTCACACAGGCAGAAAGGAGAACAGATCTAGGTAGGGCTCTGCAGGTGCTATAGGATCACCAAGGAACTATTTCTGGTTTCACTCTTAAATGTTTATGACAATCAAAAAGCAAATGGGTAACTTTTGCCTTCCTCCTACATTTGGTCCTGCTTGGCCATAAAGAACAAAAAAGTCTGGCAAATGTCCCATAATCAGTACAATCCCATTGACTAATTTGTAATCCCTTTCTCATCACTTGATTGGAATATGGTGTGGGGTTCAGTCAGAAGACACATGGGAATCTCTCCTGGCTATGCCAATGCAATTACTATGAGCAATTATATTTGTGGGATCATAAAAATACCTTGTTTGTCTGAAGAGATACATCTCTCATAAAATGATGCCAACAGGAATTTATTACAATTCATTAAAATGCCATCATTTATAGCTTTATTGCCATCGTCCCATTGTAGGAGTCTCAGAGTTCATGTGCATGGGTCATTCCTGTGACTCTTTTAAAAACAACAGCTCCAATCTTTGCTTTCTCCTCTGTCTTCTGGAGTTTTCTATCACTTAAAATGTCAGCTGTGCCTGAATGCAAGTGAATTATGAGTTTTTTTCATTTGCTAGTTCTTGTTTATTTTTTAATAAAGAGCATTTGAATTTAAGTGTTCGTAAAAGGTTCAAGATTCTCAAATGGCCTGAATTCAGCAATTGAACTGGGGAAGTTTTTGGGAGGTCTGATAGGGGCTTTTCTTTGTACATGTCTCAATTTGATACAAAAAAATACAGTAGTTTTCCCTTGAATAAGCATAGTCTAGCTGAATGTGCAGATTTTTTACAGCCTATATTAAATTGTTTTTCTTGCTACATTCTTGTCTTTCTGCCCTTTGCAATGTGAGTAATACTGGCCTAGTTCACCCAGCATTCAAGTTTAGAACTCTGCATTTAGAAATGATGTTTAGGAGAAGGAAAAGGTAAATAGTAGAGCTAACTATGTGGGCTTAAACCTATTTAAGTCACAACACTTAGTTTAATTGCATTTATAGAAGAGATGGGAATGGCAAAACCGACTTAACACGTTCAACCAAACACAGGTTTACATTTCTCACTGAATCACTGTTTTTATCAGGACGAGATTTTTGTCACAAGTCAAGATACCCTAAGTGTGTCTTCACTTGGTTTTCAAACACTTCAGATCAGAGGGATGAGCCATCAGCCATACAAAAGGAATCTATTTGTTCTTTCTGGGGTTTTGGGATTTTTTTTATGCTGAGAAAAATGAACCATTTTTGGCCCAGACCAATTTACACCTTGGCTTGATGTGTTTTTGAAGTCCCAGTGAGTTTAGTTCAGGTCATCTTTCAGTGCTTTACACCTCCCAGTGTTAACTCACTGTACAGAGAAACTGCCCATTTCAAAAGGAACAAACCAGACCCCATTTATACTGGTTTTACTTCACCCACCTAATCTGGGATTTTGAAGCAGGTCACACAAGCTTCCGGTTTCTGGCTGAAATGACTGGGAAACCACCGAGCTCACACAAGCTCATCTGAGATTCTTCTGATGCAGGTGGTTTCCCATCTAGTGGTAACTGCCCTGAAAGGAGCTTATTCTGCACTAGACAACAATTAACATGTTAGAAGTTAGCTCTGCAGTTTCATTTTTCATTTCCTGTGCTGCACTCACTGCACAGAATCAGTTGTAACATAAAGTTTAGTCAATGGGAAACTCAGAAGGCAGATACCAAATTTCTAATTTGTGACAGGGAGGAAAAGCACTTGGCTTTTTACATAGTTTTTTTTTAAAGGCAGAAATAATTTCACAGGATAAATAATCAAATACATAGGTTATAAGCTTGACCATCTCCACTGAAAATAAGCTATTTCTGGTTTGTTCAGCTCTGAAAATAATTTTAATAATTGATAATGTGCAACCCCTATTTTCAGAGATATTTTGGATTGTGTATTGGAACAGAGGTTATAATTTTTTTCTCATTTTATTTTGTAATAATATCTAATTCCTGTCCTAGGTCCAGTTCTTTTCTTACATACTTTTAGTAGGCTTTAATATTTTTCAGGTTTATTCTGTATTCTCTTAACTGTAAAAGCTGTCTGAGGGGAAGGCACAGAGAAGGCAGCTTAACCAACTGGTTTTTAAAACCAACTGTCTTCTGTAAAGGTCTTCTGGGACACAAAACCTTCCACCAGAGCAAGCATTCTGTGCCATCCAACACCTACTTTGTTTTACCCTTTATTCACAGGAACCACCAAAGGGCATTTTACTATGACTAATTTCCTTTAATGTGAAAAAATAACGTCTTCAGGCAGGAAAAAAAAATATTTTGCTTCTTTAAAAAGACACGTTGGTGTGACAGGCAGGCAGTTACCTACCCATGGCTTGAAACACCCACGGTTTCCTAAAATAACAAAAGGTTTTCAGCTTCTAAAATGTGTCAAACCTAGAAATGTCACATGCTTTACTCCCAGCACCAGGGAGTTACAACCATCCAGCATTTTCAAGGCAATTGAAAAATTGTAAATTAAAAGACGACAGTGGTTGGGTTTTACCAATTTTATTTCTAGACATTAGATTTTTTTGCTGGAAACTTGTCTGTTACAGGTCTGTTGGTGAAAATGTGCATTTCAGACCAGTTATGCCAATAAGTACAATATAAAAATGTACAAATCTGAATTGCTTTTGCTTACTACAGATTGTTATAATAACGTGACAAATAAAGCATCTCTGTTGGCACCTGAACCCACTTATCTGGATTTGGCCTTTTTCAGTACATACAATATTTTTTAAAAATTTGCAGTACACACTACCACTCAGTGTAACACATAATAAAACCAACAAGCACTAAACTCAATAATCATGTTTGGTTCAGAGACACAGAGATGCCACAAACAGAAGTGTTTTATGAGGTAAGCAGTAAGAAATGTTCCTGAAATTTGGACAGATTATATCCAGTCCTCCTGGGTCCTGCGACTGCTAGTAGCATTGCAATGCTTATTTATGCACTATGTAGGATCTTAATTGCATTTGCCTCAAAATGAGTTCTAATTCTGTTTTGGTTTAGCAGCATACAGGCAACAGCTAGATTATTCTTCAGCATACAACTCTGTTAGCTGGCTTATTTATGAGATTTACAGGCTTTTTTTAAATTAGCATTATGCTATAATTAAAAAAAAAAAAACGACGAAACAAACAAGAAACCCTAGTATATCATAACAGATTAAACACACAAAATACTTAGAGTTCCAGAAGATAACCTATCATACCAAATGATGTGTCCCAGCTGAGGGAGAACCACATCAGGTGGCACACAAGAGATATTATAATGCACTTTTCATATATCAATGTGGCTAATAACACAACTTAAAACTACTATGATAATAAACCCCAGATCAGACAAAGAATCCAGCTTTATAAAATGCATAACAAAAAAAAAAAAAAAAAAAAAAAAAAAACACCAAAAAAACCACCAACCCTTGACATTAATTGATCTTCTGAAATGTCTGCTGGTTTTTAAATTAATGCAGAGACCCATTCAGAGCAACGTTCGATGCATTTCTGTTTGCAGTAGAACTATGAGGCACTGTAAGAACATCAAAACCTGGTCTAGACACGGGTAACTGAAGTATGAGGTATTGTGAAACAGGAACCTTTTTTGGAATAGAGCAGTAATCACATTAAGTAAAAATTGATCAATAAAAAATCTACAAAAAAATGATGTCAATAATATAATTTTCTATGAGAAAATTAAAACCTATTACATGGCAGTATATGACATTGTGTAACCAAAAAAAAACAAAAAAACTGATCCACAAAATAGCAGCAAAACACAATGACAAAGATACAGAAAAGCAATGTTAATTTTTTTCCAAACCATGCTGGGAATTTATCCATAGCAGCTCAATAAAAATGGAGCATCCACTCCTTTTCTTTTGACTTTTTTTATTTTTTTATAGTTTGAATTTTTTACCTTTTTTCCTTTTTTTTGTTCTTTTTTTTTTGGTTTTTTTGTTGTTTTTTTTTACAATCAACACCTTAGCGGCAGTTTTCTCACATACATTTCACCATCACATTCTCCTCGAGCATCAGCTTCAACAGCTATGTCCACGTCCCTTCAGCTACTTTCTAAAATAATAATAAAAAGATACATAGCCAAGATGTGCAAATTTTCTATTTGTAGCTAAATTAAAAAAAAAAAAACAAACAGGGCATATACTGGAATAAAAACTTCTTTCAAGTACTCCAATTTTCATATCTATTAACTATGGCATTTTTTCATGGTTAGGCTGCTTTTGAAAATGTATAGGAAGGGGCCAAATAGACTGCCTGGTTTTGGGTTTGTTCTTTGAAGCGTGTCCTTTTTTTCTTTAATAAGCTGGGTTAAAACTGCAACATCAAGGGTAGAAAGATTTTCAAAAGGGGCGATTGCATTAATTTACAAATCATACTGGCCTTACGAACATCCTTTGCAATAAATATTCTTTTTAGCCTTAACTATAAATTATATATTTTAGTGTTTAAAAACCTTCAATTGTAAAAACATCTAGCGATAATCCTTACAACTATGTGTCCTATATATGAACCTTTAAGGCCCCTAATTTATAAAGATGAGTTGGCACCAAAGGATTCTAACTTTTCTACAGAAAAGGAAAGAAAGATATCCTGGCAATTTGTGAATGTAATTTTCTCTCACTGGAACACAACCTTCGGAAAAAAAGAATCACCTCTCCTCTAACACCATAGTTAAATGCACTTGCTTTGCAATCCCAAGTTTGCCAACAAGCACTTTATATATTTCCAAACCATTCCATTAAAAAAACAAACAAACAAAAAAAAAAATCCCACACAATAAGAGAATGTATTTCCTATATCTAATGGACTGAAAGTGCTTTGAATGGAATGGTTTTAGAATATTACAAACAAAAAATAAACAAAAAAGAGACTGAGCTGTGGATTGAACCTGACCATAATTAGGCTGAATATCTGTGGGGTCAGAACAGCATTTTTACACGGGTAACTACAAAAATAGGAAGATTACAAAAATATAATATATTATGTCACTATTTCGGTTTCTCTTTATAATAGGGTCCTGTATGAGTAGTACATTGGCCTTTCCCAACCATGCTAAGCTGGAACCCTACAAATGCCTCAATGCACAGGCAATCCACAGGCACAAAAAAAAAAAAAAAAAAAAAAGATTAACACATAATAATGCTGCATGCTAACATACACTAACTTATGGGTTATGTTAACCATTTATAAGGTGAAGAGGATTAAAAAAACCTAAGGAAACAAAATAAACATTTACAGATTAATTATAAAGTGACTAAATGCATAAGCAAGCAAGATACAGAAAAGCCTAGAACTGCGTTAAAGCTATGCTTTTTAAAGAAAAAGAATATTTCATTTACTATCTAAAAAAAACCCTCTTCTACTTTAAAAATGGTTGGTTGGTTTGTTTTATATGTAAGAAATCAAATCTAATACCTCCCCTGGAGACATTTCGTGTGTTAATGCCTATTTTTACAACATACAGACAAGAACACTTTAATATAAAAAACTAGTTGATTATTATTGTATAAAATCCTCTATTTCTGTAGCACAAACCCCTGGGGGTAATGCAAATACTATTTTTTTTTCTTTTTTTAAGACAGTTTTTGGGGTATTTTTTGTTTATTTGTTTGTTTGAAGTCACAGATGGAAGGGAGACAGAGCAAGAAAAGAATATAACACAATTGGTTTTCCCTTCTGGTATAAAAATGTCCTGGAGAAAAGGGTTTCTGGGGGGGAGATCCTGATGCTGATTCCTTCTCAGATGCCCTTTCTTTGTCTACTTTTCTTGCCAAGCAAATCCATTTAGGAAGAAGTCCTCTTTAAATGTTCACGTCTCGCACATCGGTAGGTGTGCAGGAGAGGTCTGCTTCGTCCTCTACAGTCTTTGTTTCTGAAGATACATTGTGCTGCTGTGCCTGGCGTAGACTGGACTCCAGGAGGGACTCAATCTGTTCTTGGCAGGCTCGTAAACAATCCTGCAGGAGGGTGCAATGGAAGGGGAGAGAGTAAGAGAGACCCAAGAGTCCTTAAGAAAGATCACAGGCTAAAATACCAGTTTCTTGACAAAGCAAGAGAAATGTTACCAGGTTATCTGGGAGAGCAGCAGGCTGGAAAGGCGGGTGGGAAGAGCAGAAGCACCCGACAGTGAAAGCACTGGCTGAGCAAGCCAGATTTTTTGCAGACTGTACCTGGCACTGCTGCTTCTCTGCCTGTGCAGTTTACAGTTCTCTGCAAGCCCACTGCTCACAACTGTGATTTCTACTTTTACCCCAGGAACCCTTCAGCAGTAGAGTCTGCTAGAAGCAATGCTCACCAACAGTGACTTTCTTCCCAAGGCCAAATTCCAACTATAGAAATGTCATATTGAGCTGCCCATGGCCAAAGCTGCCTGCCAGCTGCTGCAGTGTCCAGCTGTGGGCAGCTGATAAATTCCTAACACTGAAAGCATCTCCAGAGGTGGACTGGACTGTCAGACCCCAAAAGGGAGAGGTCTCTCAGAAGCACCACAAAGCACCTCCCTAACCATGCACTACCAAGCCCATCCAAGCTTCCTGTGTGCTACCACATTCACCTGGAAACCTCAGTCAGGGTGAGACCTTTTCCTCTCACTTCCAAAGCATTTTCTCCAAGCTGGGTGTGCACACATTCCTCCTGAGGGCTCAGGAGGATGCACAGGCCTCGCTGGAAATTAAAAAAAACCATGAAGAACTAAGGAAGATCCTGTCTGTGGTGGAGAAAGGCAACTTCCCCCAGGCATTATGCCATACCATGAGGAGAGATATCAGATTCCCAGCAAGCAGAATTGGAGAAGCTCAGCCTGTACAACCTTCTGCAGGCGGTGGAGGCCTTTACACCCACTGCAATGACACAGAAATGGTGCCCTAAATAGGCCAAACAATCCCACAGCATTTTGCCAAAACTCATCCAGTGTGCTGTTTACCCTCATCTTTATAACAAACATAGCAAGCTTTCCCCCCCAACATTTTTAACTCTGTGTATGAAGGACTTTGAAGTTTCCTTTCAGCACTGCCTTTTCTGATTTAACCTATGACATGTGTTAGCCCTTGTGGTGAACCCAGTCTTCCATGATAAATTGCCGTCAAAAGTGTTAGGATGTGCATGACTGAGAATGAATGTTGTTTTCCTGAGAGGGTGACCTGCCTGCTGTTTTCTTTATTTCCCAGTTTCAATTCTGCCTTCATTCAGAGGCTTCTTGTGTGATCTACCAGCTTTTCACTGATTCCACTACCACAAGAATCTCCTCTGCCACCAATACGGGCACATGGCATTTGGGGTAAAATAAGATTAGAAACCCAAGCAAACAATTCTTTGCAAGTCCTTTCTGAGAGAGAGGGAGGTTAATCCTACCTCTAAGCAGATCAGACCATCAGTACAGCTCACTGAAAACACATAACCTATGACCTTTCCTGGTTTAAACCCTAGTGTAATATTTCCTCTTGACAAAGACACACAGCGTTTTAAATGACAAAAAGAAATGCCTCATATCCTAAAGTCATCATGCCTTTGGCTCCTGCATACCTCTGGCCTCCACAATAAGGTCTCTATGAAGTCCCTGCACCCAGCCCTCCTCCAGATATGATGGATCAATCCTGACTGTAAGGCTCCCCCTTGTACCTCATACACATTAAAGAGTCCACACCAGCACAGCTTTAGGTGTTCCTGGCTTTACAAAGCCAGCTCTGGGGATAATTCTCTTCTAGCAAGTTCAGTGGTCCAAACTGAAAGCATTTTAGTTTTTCAGAGCAAAAATGAATCCTCTTGGGTTTTGTTTTGGGGGGTTTTAGTTTAGGTTTGTTTTGTTTTGGGTTTTTTTTTTTTTTCAGGTGGGAGTAGATTTTATGGTGAGTTTTGATGGGAACTTCGTAGGCTTTTTTTTAGTTCTGACCATTTGCATATAGCATGTTTGAGCTCTGAAAACTAAAATTATTCAAAAGAATTTCTACAAATAGCTATTCTTCTCCCTCTGGAGCCCAGTTATGAATAATTACATAGGACTATGTAATTTAAAGGCACTTTGCCCATAACATTTTTTTCATTTAAAATTCTCAGAGTGCATCATGCTGTAACTGTTTTTTAAAAACAATCTTTACAATATATTATGAACAGACTGTCTTAAGCTACAGTTGAATGAAAAGGGTTTTTTACTCTTTAAGGTATTTTGCCCATGTCTTAGTCACATGGCTATTAGATAAATAGTTTGCCTGTAGGAATGCATTAGAGCTAGCAAAAAACAATGCAAAACATAAAATTCACTGTGAATAACCTCACCAAAACTATTTTCATTCTCGGTACTTCCCAACACTGAAAAGCAAATACAAAACTTGTGCATTACTCTGGTAGCTTCTCCCAACAATTTTTCTATTTCACTATCCAAATTTTCAATGCCCACAGTTTGTTCAAGGTCATAAACCCTACCTGGATTAATTAAGCTTCTCAGTGAAAGAAAAGGGGAAAAAAAAAGAAAAAAAAATACTTGCAAGTTTAACTGAAGTGGTCAAATACCTTTAAGACACAGTGAACATGATCAGACTCCAGGGTCACATAGGAAAGGAAACAAACAACAACAAAAAAGGAACTGCTTGGAAGTCTTTGTTCCTGCCTGACCCGTTCTGGATAACAAGCACATGTTTGAAGGTGCCTCTGAGAAGAGGCAGGCAGGAGGCAAATTCCAATGCACTAACAGACAGCATGGAGACCCAATCTAATCTAGTTCAGCAAATTTCTGGCCTGGAAATGAATGTCAGGTAAAATTCCATCTGTTTGAATGATGGGGTCAAAAATAGAATGATGCAAGACAGCCCAAGACTTCTAATTGTGATTATCTGACTTCTAATTACCCCTGATCAAAGGCAAAATGGGAAATTGGACTCCTACCAACACATAAACATGAACCATAAAGGAATTCCAATCAGGTGATATTAATTTTACTTTAGATTCAGCTCTTTTTGAGACTAAAGGTAAAAAAGTGTAATTATGTAACCTGAAATCCAGCAGACCTGTGCTCCCGCTAACGGATCATCAGGGGAACACCAGCCCTGCTCTTACCATTCCAAGACTATCCAATATAAAACCTGTTCCCTGACAAGGGTAACCATCACTGGGGCATAGCACACATCATACAAATCCTAGTGAAATGGGAAAGCTGGAATGGCATTTGATACCATGGACTACATAGACAGGTATTTTGGAAAAGTCTTCCTGCAGGGGAATAATGTTCTGTATGAAACCAAGCAGATTCATCTCCCAGAACAACTGCAGTGGAAGTTGCTGCTCCCTTATTCCACTCCAAACTCAACAATATACCTGTGCACACACAGAACTCTGTGATGCTAATTTTCTGTAGCAATCCACACCAAATCCTTATTTCTATCTAACACGTGAATGTATTTAGCACTGGAAGCTGGAGGGGAATTACTCCCTTTTCAAGCTGTTAACCAAGCCCAGGTCAAACAGATTGTGGCCTTGCAATGACTCAGGACAATCAGAATGAAATAATAAAAAAATCCTCTTTTCTTGTTAAAGCAACTTTGTTTTCTTTTTCAAGAGCTCTGTCATCAACTAAATCAAGTCACATAAGAACAGGCTGTTGTTTTGCACGATGTGAGAGAATCCACTTCAGTGCCCAGTATCAGAAATGGTTAAATCATCTTGCTTGAATCAAGATGCTGCCTGGACAGATAGCAAGCATCTTCCCTCAGTACCTGCTTCAAACATCTCACCCTGGACAGTGGCCACACTGGAATTATCTGCATTGTTCACAAACTGACTAAAAGCATCACACGTGCACACCAAACTGAGCAGCCCATTAGTTCAGCTTTTCTTAGAGAATTCAGCATTTCAGGTCCTTAGAGCATTTAACATTTCCACACTGTATTACCTCACCTGCAGTGATAAAAGTGGCAAAAAGAATGTGCTCAATACTGAGGCACTGCTCAGGTGATAACATAAAATAACAACCTGAGATACTGCATTTTTCAGCAATTTTTTCACACAGTCTATCAAAAGTAAAATATTCTTTTGAGAATAATTAATTGCAATGACATCGCTCAATCCCATCGACAAAGCCCAATTACACAACCCAGTTTTGCAGAGGCTGGACTGGAAGAATTTCCTATGCATTTAAATTATTAACATGTAAAATAATTAAAGAGCATCTCCGAGATTCTTCCCCTAACCACAGAATTGTCTTTATTTGACTCATTGTCCAGCGCTTGGAGACCTCACAAGAACCTTTTTAAAGCATCTATTTATTAGTCTTCCACATTGTTACAAAACAAAGCTCAACTCTGCCCCAACTTCACACACCATTATGACATGGATCATTGACTTTAGGTCTTCCTTGTAGGCTCCCTTCCTGGCCCATTCACTCATGAAAGGTTTATTGCTCACTAGTTACTGATGTGCATCTCCTGGAAGCTGCAGGGCAAAATGAAGGGTCCTGTGAGGACCATCTACCTTGTCAGAAAGTCATGGGACAAGCATTTGTTCCAAAAAGGAATTCAATACCAGCTACTGTGAAGGTCTAGCATGTAATAAACCAAATTAGATCATTAGAACTCTTTTAAGAAGAGCTTTTTCACACCACTTGGCACAATAAAAGGCTTCAAGACTGGTCAAAGATAAGGTCAGAGATACCACAAGTTCTCAGCAACTGTTTCCTGGTCTTATTCCCCAAGTTTTGTTTTACTCCTGGTTTAATTACCCCCAGCCAAACACAGCCTCTGCGACACCCTCAATCAGGGCAGGGCTTTCCTCCTGTTGCAAATGCCAGAGCTGGATGTGCCATTCCCAACCGGGCATCACAGATTATCAGTGGGCATAACAACAGCCAAAACAAGCAGGCTGGGCACAAGAGAACACATTGAGAACCCCCCCCCCAACCCCGCTCTGAGGCTTGACTTTTCCCAAGATTTACTGTCAGATTAGCTCCCGTGCGGTAAGCAGGCATTCATTCTTAAAAACCCTTAACGCAGGAGATCAACCGAGTGAAAGAGTCACTTACCGGATCACATTTGATAACTTGTGATAGGAAATGTGTGAGGCATTGATAGGAGAGGAAAGTGTTAGTGTTCCCCAGATGCAGGCCTTGCACAGCTGCTACCACGCTGCCAGCTGCGATCATGGAGGGTGGGTTTGAAATAAATTTAATATCTGTATGAAGAAAGGAGGAAAAAAAAAAAAAAGACTGAAATGATTGCTTTAGGAGAAGCCTGTCCATACACATACACTCTTTGTACCAGCATGGCTTTCAGCTGATAACTATTGCATCCAAAAAGGCAGAGGAAATGGTGAGCAGAAAGGTGCCTCCTGCTCTAAAACTCTTACAGGTCCAAACCTGCAAACACATGAGAAACTGCACTGCAGAGAGTGGCGCCCTTCCTAGCACTGGGCCTGGGAGCCCATTCATCACTTGGAGGTACTTTTATCATAAGCAGGACCCCCATTTTTCCAGCGTTAAAATACTTTGCTCCTGTGAATAATGCCAGGGGGGTCAATGGCACTGCACATTGGAGAAAACCTGTTCACATCCTGCAGTGCTTTGCATGGTCAGATCCAAGGTGCACACTAACAACAAGTCCTGGGCCCCTTTAAAGCAGAAACCTTTGCTCTGACACTCAAAGGAATATTGCTTTAATGAACAACAACACCAACAAAAAGAAAGAAAAGAGAGACTGCTTAACCCTGTCAGGAGGCAGATAATCCATATTTAAATTAAGGTTTCATCTTAAAAATGCTTTGTCTCCACCTAGTCTCTTGTCAGTGGCTGCCATCCATCCTGGCAACAGGGATTTAATATAAATGTGGCATAACTAAGTGACGGGGGTCCCAAGAATTGGCGGACAATCAGTTACATTCTGATGTGACACCATGCTGACAAGAGGCTGGGCCCCCTTCCAGACTGCATTGCTGTAGGTCTCTCCACACAGCCACTCCCAGGATCCCTTAAGGGGCTATCTCTGCCATTTAGCATGTTTTTCCTTTGGTTTTGTTTGGTTTGCTTTGAGTTTTTCGAGTTTTTTTTAAATAATAATAGTCTACATTTTAATGATAAGACTCTTTTCTACTGAGCAGGGATGCATTTGATCTGTGGCAGTGAACACCTTGAAGGAGAATCAGGAACAAAGGAAGCAAGTGGCACAAGTCAAGGTCCAATTTTGTGAGGGAGAAAGGGAAACACCACAATGTACACCAGAACCTGAGATACATTCCTTCAGCTTTTATCAGAATACAACTTCCTCCGGGCTGGAGAAATATAAACCATCTGTCAAACCCCTGAATGAAATCAAAGGAATGGACAGCTTAGAGGGCTCAGTGGAACTGTTTAAGTATTAAATCATGCATCTCCTTTATTATGATAAAATAATTTTTGTGTAAATGTTTTACCAGTGGAACTAAAGCCCTCAGGGCTCCGTGGAAGTCCTGGCTCTGAATCTGTTCATTCAGAGACATCTGACACTCCACTGTGGCCCTGATCAATACTCAAAGGGGCACTTGCCCCAGCATCCTACAGACCTCCAAAATTAAACTGATTCACAAAATTCTGGCCAAGCTTTGAGGATGCACTGCCAGCGAAAAGGCAAGCTCGAGTGAAAGTCATCTCATTTGTGTTAAAATAAACACTTCAAAATAAATTTGCTTTGCCCCCTTTTCCTAACTGAAATACTGACACAGAGCTGCAGGTGGATTTTGGAAACGGGGGATTCCCAGCAGGGATCCCACCAGGATGGGGTTGCTTAGAGCAGCAGGGTGGCAGTGCCTTCCCAACACTGTTTACGGAGCGCTACAAATAGGACATGACCAAAATGTGTCACTTTAATGAGCCTGTCCTGACAAGACCACGTTTGGGATTAATATTTGCGTTCTTGTTTTAAATGGAGCAGTAAACAAGAACATGAATTCATAGTCACACCCTCATTCTTTCCAAGGTGGAAAAGTGATAATGAAGTTTAAATGACCAGTTTGTGTCTGTCCCTATAACCACTCCAGACAAGCAGCATGGACTGCCTTTTTGTTGCAACTCAACAAGGAATTATTTGTGGCAGAGGCCACTAATTTCAGCATATTAATCAGGGGGCCCCTCTTGCCTGTAATTGGATGCCCCCAAGTGAAGAGTGTGGCATCATTGTCAGCCTCCATCGCCTCATCTTGCGCTATTGAGCGCTCAGGAACAAGGGGGCTTCGGTTAGATGAATTAGACCTGACACAGCCACAATGGGGTAGGGGGCCCCATCAATTGAAGCACACATCCCCAGTAGCCTATCTGAGACTTCATCCAAAAAGAATAAACAACTTCAGTGTTGTTAAAAAGAGAGAGAGGGAGAGAGAGAGGAGGGGGAGGAGAGAGAAGAATGCCAGCCACCCTGAAGGGAGGACAAAGCAGGCATATAGGCGCTGCAGCGCTTTAAAAAAAATTCCTAACAAGGCGAGTCACCCCTTTTCCTTTTTAAATGGAGCAGCAATTCCATCCGTCTGGAGAGCTGGGGGCTATGAATGAAAATCTTTTCATTGAGGCAAATCAAAACTGTGAACATAAATCACTTGCTGCAAGATGCAACAGGTTCCAACTGGTCACATACCTTGAGACTTCCAATTTTATAAAGGCCAGAGAATGGGTCAGTTGTAACAGGCTCATTTCAAAGGGGGATCTTTCTTTCTTCTTTGGAGAAGACCAGAGCAACAACAATAATAACAGCAATAATAATAATAATAATAATAATAATAATAATAATAATAATAATAATAA
>QUSF01000004.1:46110323-46173826 GCA_003676055.1 Chloebia gouldiae | reverse complement strand
AATAATAATAATAATAATAATAATAATAATAATAATAATAATAATAAATAATAATAATAAATAATAATAAAGGAGCCTGGTATGTTTTGATAACCAGAGGAACATAATGAAATGCTGAAGCTCCAATATTTGTTACTATTCATTGTTGTGCTTGTATAGAGCTGCAGTTCTCCCTCAACATTGGTCTTAACTTGGGCCAAAAGCGGCCTGCTTCCTTTTGAGCTCTCTCTGCCTTGCTCTGCCATGCCAAAGTCCCATTCATTAAGCTCAATTATGTGTTAACTTCAAACAAACCCTGGTAATTTTTTTTCTTTTCTCTTTTTTCTGTTTTTTCTTTTTTTGCTTTTTCTCCTAAACCTACCACAGCACAAAGGCATTGGTGAAAAGGCTTTGGTGAAAATGGATTTTTCAAAACCAAACCAAATCAAACAAACCCTCTTCTACTAGCCAGACAACTGGAGAGGGAGCCTAGGAGGAATTCCCCTCAACTTCACCTTGCAGCAGAACCTTCTTTTTCTGGAGCAAACACATAAACACTCATCTACAAATACATCCACAGGCTTCACCTTGGTAAGCCAACTGGCCAAGGGTTTGTTTTCTAAGCAAGCATTATTTTGCAGTCTTTTCTTAGGAGACCTCCTTTACAGAAGAGGGCACAGGCAAAGGAGAGAATGCACTTGCCCCTGAGGGCACTTAAGCGAGCTGCCAGTGTTTCCAGTGGACTTTGGATCAGGCCCCACAGCATCCAGGCAGCACAAGGCATTTGCAGTCCATCTAGGTTCATTTTGGCAATAGGGAAATGCAGCACAACCCAGCAACAGCAAAGTAAAGTCCAGATGCTGCTTAAGCCACATGTGATCTTCACTAGCCAACAAAGAAGTCATGAGGAAAGCAGAAGGTAGAGAAACCCCTGACATCCAAAAATAACACTAAAAACACAGAGCCTAGTGGTAGCCTCCCAGAGTGCTCCTTCCCCAAGCAATATTCCCAGCTCCAGTAGGGAGCTGAAGAGGGCCCCAACTCTGGTGAACTCAGCGCTGTTTTTTTTAAAAGCTCAGTGAAACTCCCAAACATGGTTCTCATTTACTGATCCATTCTCCACTTGTGGTGTGTAGCAGTGTTAAGTAAAGGCTCTGGATGTGCTTCCTAAAAGAAACATAACAACACTGACAGTAGATCAAAGTACTGGACTCTTAGCAAGTCTCCAACCTTTGAACTAACTCCTCTTGCTTTCAGCCCTGTCATTGCCAACACAAGAACCCAGGTTAAACATCCCTACATCCAAAGGGGAGCCCAGGTGGCTGTTCTTTTTAGCTCCAAATCACACCTCCAAAGTCGCAACAGCCTCATATCTGGTAGAACCTGGCACAGAGGGACACACTGGATTTTCCCAAAATATTGCTGCCATCAGTTTGAAGGTTGTGGCGCTTCCAGCACTAAGCATTACTCCAGGCAACCTCACCTATGAGCTGCCCTTCACAGTGATGTTAGGCCCAAGATGAAGAGCAATGCCAGTGTTTATAAACTTCTCTTTTCTGGCTTGGTCATTCTATCTTCAGGCCTGGCAGCAGGACCGGTTCTGTGAAATAAAACTTTTTTTTGTTTGTTTCTGGGGGGTTTTTGTTTGTTTTTATTTTTGTTCATTTGTGTTCCGAGTGCCTGCCATCTTCCTTCAACCTTTTCATACCAAATCCAACCTCTGAAAAACAAGCTACACAGCACCAACAAGCCACAGGCACGTCCCACGGAGGTTTTGGAGCACAGACACCATGGCTCTTTGGTGTCTTTGGAGGCCAGCCCTGCTCATGGCTCCAGCACAGCACGTGGTCACGAGGGTGCAGATGGCAGCAGCTCGGTCCCATGCCAGGAAAAGCCTCTGTGCTGCATGGCCCTCGTCCAATCCACCAGCCACCGAGGACAGGGGAGAAGATGCAACTTGAAGAGGGAAGGTTTAAAACCCCCATGCAGTGTTATTCACTGGGAATATCTCCCTCCACCTTTAAAAACTTGTCCTAAAGAATGAATCCACACGGGGAGGGATTCCCCGCAAGGGCAGTAAGCCTTTTGCAGCCCCCACATAAACCCGGTGTGGGGAGGTGACGAAATTGTGCCACGCTGAGCTACAGAGAGCAGGGGTGGGGGGTGGTCGCTCTCCCTCCCTGACGACCACACAAAACTCCGCCTCAGAAGTGAAATGTCTTCTGAAAAGAAAAACTTACCTCTGGCAAAGTAATCCACCTTCTGCAAACAAGGGGCAATAATCAGGGCTTAAACTACCTCCCCGCAGCTCTGCGAGCACGCCTGAGACCAACAGCTTTACAAGCCGGGGGGTGGGCGCATGTCGGGGAGCAACGCGCTTTGCGCAACGTGCAGGGCTCATACCTGTAGCGCACAGAGCCACAAAAGTCTGAGCATGTTTACGGATGATCTGCTTGGTGTCCTCTGCCAGATGCATTTTAGTAAGGAAATGTTCAATGAAATCGTGGGGGGTCATTGCAGCCAGATTCCATTTCAGCTTATTCACCAGCAGCAGCTCCATTTGCTGCAAAGAGAAGAGGGATGGGAAGGGGGAAGGAGAGAAGAGGAAGAAGTGGGGGGAGCGTGGTTAGAGCGCTGTCCCGCTGCCGGAGCAGGGTGCGGGGGTCCCCCCGCGCCGGGCCCGGGCCGTGGCAGCGCCCGCCGGGCCCGGCAGGAGGAGCCCGCGGGGCGCCCCGCGCCGCGGGCCGGCAGCGCGGGGGGGTCCCGGTGCCGCTCCCGATCCCATCCCGGCCCCATCCTGGCCCTATCCCTGCCTGGCGCCAGCAGCCCCGCAGTCGCGGTCGGCGCTTCCGAACGTGCCGTTCTTTTAATTTTTTTTCCTGTATTTTTATATATCTATATATATATATATATTTTTTTTATTCCTGAAGTGATTGAACGTGAAATTACCAGTAATTCGTCGGGTCTAATGGAGTTATCTGTATAAATGCACAGTTTTTCTGCGGTGAGAGGAATAGTTTCCTTCATTTTTGAAGCCACAAACATGCAGGTAGCTCCGAGCAATTGCAATCGGCTTTTCTTGAGGGGTTCGAACGACAAAAATCTGTCCAAATAATTCATAGCCAAGGGGAAAACTTCCTCTTCACACTTCTGCTCCTCGCAAACCTGCAAGAAGGAGAGAGATCGTTGAAGAATAATTTAATTGAGGCGAAAGCCAGGCTTGTCCCTCTGCTCTCGCCTTCCCTCCTCCCTCACCACCAGGCTTTGCAGGGCAAGGTTGAAGGAGACGAGGGGGAAACGCAGTTGGGAAAAATTGCATAAATATGGGAAAAGTAGCGGCATCAAAGAAAATGAAAGTCACGAGTGACAAAGTGGGGGGAAATGTTGCGTTAGAAACCCGCAGGTGATTCATGGCAAAAGGGAGGGGGGTAATCGAAGAAGAGGTCTGCGCCCAGTTTTCCAGCCCTTAAGAACAAATTTTTAAAAAGGGAAGAAGACGGAAATCGGAGGAAAACGCTAACCCCTGTGGTTGGTAACGGGGTGCAGAGCCGGGCTGGGCCCCGGATTTATTTATTTCGCTTTTATTTTTTCATCTAATTTGCCGTTGTGCTGCCGATTCCCCTCTCCGGTCGAGACACAAAGGTGGCGTCCAGCCTCATTTCCCCAGACGTCATCTTTTCAAAAAATATTTTAAAATATTTAAAAAATTATTCGAGCTCTCAAAAAAGGCTGAAAATGAAGCGGCGGGGGTCCTTTACCGAGTCTCGTGCCTCTGGTCCTGCTGGGGGGCTACAGGAGGATCCCCCGAAGTGAAATCCACCGCCTCCCTCTCTCGCCCTGCAGCACAGGCGGGAGCGACATTTCCCAGAGCAAGGCAGGGCGCTGAGGTTTCAAAAAATAATTAAAAATACATCGCGGGTACCCAGGGCTTCCGAAAAGGCATGAAAATGTAGCCCAGTTCCTGGGGGTCCCTCTGGGATCCCCCTCGGACGTGTCCTGCCAGGGACGAGGGCCTTTCCAACTGGCTTTTCCCAGGCGACCTTGCCGCTCGCTGCCGCAGCACAAGCGTGATTTGAGGGGTGACCGCAGCTCCAGCCTCCTCGCGTTGAACAAAGAAACCTTCACCCTGCAACTCCCCCCAGAAACGCCGGAGCCCCTCCGGCCGGTCCCCTTGCCCGCAGCCCCAGCGGGGTCCCCCGGCCCCCGACCTTCCTCCCCCAGCCCCTTCCCCCGCTTCCCCCCGCCACACACACACACCCTTGGCTCTGCTCCCCGGGACTTTCTTCGTTTTTCTCCCGATTAATAAACACTTTTGCTTTGCAAATAAAAGAACAAAGATGGCGCATAATACTGGCACGGGCAGCCGCTTGCATACGTGTACAAGGATATTAATTTAAAATAAAATCCCCAGAAAACACGAGCTGGCAGGGGCTGGCGGCGGCCCCGCGCGGCCGGGGGTTCGGCGGCCGGGCCGGGGCCTCTCCCCGCCGGGCCAGGGGAGCCCCGAGCCGGCTCTGCCCCGGCTCCCCTCGCCGGCACCGCCGAGCCCCGACGGTCGGAAAGGCTGCCAGGCACCCCCCGACTCCCGGGGGCATCGGGCGGAGGCGAAGGGTGGGGGTGGGGGAGCTCGTCCGCCGCCCCTCGGCGCCGGTACCCGGCTGCGGCAGCGGTACACCGAGCCGGCGACGGCGGGCACCGCCACCTCGGGCCGCTCCCCCTCGTTCCACGCGGGCGTCTCCGAGGGCAGACAACGTGTGCCGCGCCGGGGAAGCGATCCCGGGGGAAAGGGAGGGGGGGGCAGGAGATGGGGCAGCGGCTCCCCGGATTAATTCGTTTCGGTGGCGGAGCTTGCAAGGAAAAGTCCCCTAAAGATACAAACCTCCAGCATCCAAGTGGCAACTATTTTCCGCATATATGGCAAGATTTCTTTCTGCACGCACTTGAAGTAAGAGACGGAGGGCGAGCAGGTCTCCTCCGCCTTCAGCATTGTCTGCAGCACCCTGTCATTGAGGAGGTTGGCATCCAGGTAGGCTCGTCGGATGGTCTCCACCTCGCAGCACAGCAGCTGATGTTCCATGTCTGCCTTCGTCGCCTCGAGTCAGTTCTCTGCAGCAGGACTGAGTCAGTCGCTCGCTCGCTCGCTCTCTCTCTTCCCCTTCCAGGAGTCCCTTGGATGCTGCTTCTGCTACTGCCGCTACAGCCCTCTGGAGGCTGCAAAACTTTCTAACTTCCAACAAAACTCTCCTGGTGTAGTCCCTGTGACGTTACTGTTGTTAAGCAGAGATCAAAGCACGAGAGAGAATGAGAAAGAGAGAGAGAGCCAAAAGCAAGGGGCAGAGCCCTAAAGCCATCCCATAGGCTTCAAGTCCTTCCCCTTTACTTATCTTATAGAGAGCAGGGTTTTAATGCAAATGAGACAAGGGCTCGCTTTCTTCAAGGGCAAGAGAGAAGTGGGGGAAACCCAAATTGTCTCTTCAGTGATCATGCATAATTTTAAAAATGGAGCGAGTTCTGCACTGGGAGCCAAATGATGAATGGGGCTAAGGCCACACACAGACACCAGGGAAAGAAATGCAAGGAGACTTCGTATTATTTTACAGGGGTGCCAGGGAGGGGAGTGGAGCAGAACCAGTGCCTCGATATTGTTTGCTATCAATATTATTATTATTATTATTATTATTATTATTATTATTATTATTATTATTATTATTATTATTATTATTCGTGCTGTCACTGGCATGTAGCTGCCACGCTGTCCTTCAATAAGGTGCACTCCCAACCTGAACGCCTACTCTTTGTAGCTGATCCCAAGGGAAAACCTTTCTCCTATTTCCTCAGTCCTTTATTTTCCCAGCCAGGATGGTTTTACTGCACACCAATTTTTTTAAACAATTGAGGTGTCTATCCCTCTGGTGGTTATTTTTCCAACCTTTTTTTTTTTTTAAGGTCTTTCCTTCCACTTTAAAGGTTTCACCTTCCCAGAGGGGCACAGAGGTGGCAGGGGACAGGGTGAGAACTAATCTGAGGCTCAGCTGGTGGCAGCGCACACTGCACATCGAGGAAGGCCACGATCGGCACCCCACCCCCAGTGCGATCAGCACCCCACCCCCAGTGCTCACCGCCACTCAAGGAAAATATCCCAGCGAAGCAGCAAAATGCAGGCCAGGGCTCCCTCCAGCACCACTGGGGAGAAGAGCTGGTGGGCTGGGAGGGAGGTTCCAGCAGCTGCCGGGGCCTGTAAGGGCCTCATCCACATCTCCAGGACATTCTGTCCACGCGTGATGGGGCCCCACCGTAAATAACTTCCGTAAATAACAAGCCTCCTGTACCTGAGGATGCTCTGCTTCGCACTGTTTGTTAAAAATGGGCATCTCTGAAAGCCTCGCTTTCCCAGGGTTTGACAGCACAGCTTGAGGCCCGCTGGGGAACACTGGAGGTGAGGCTGATGCATGGGAGAAGTGACTTGCCCTGCCCCAAAGTGGCGCAGGGAGAAGTGGGAAGGCTGTAAATTGGGGTGCACAGATTAACCTCAACCTTGGTGCTTTGGCATCACCCAGGTGTCAAATACCTGCCTGGGGTACAATACTGATGGCAGAAACTGCAGATGGTGGCAGGGGCTGCTAGCCATGGAGGACACACCATCTCTCCTGCGTGACCTGCAGGGAGAGCAGTGCCAAAGATCACAGGGTATGTTGTTGCACAGTTGTGTGTTTATGTAATCTCTTTCATGGACTGTCTGCCCATTTTCTCATTTACTCGTTTGCTTGACCATGTCTCCATTTTGTCTCCGTCTGTCAGGAGGAGGAGGAGGATGTTGGAGGCCCCGAGCTCTCAGTTCCCCTTGCACGCCACAGCCCTTGGGGCGACTCTGGAGGGTCCCTGAGCGAGGAAGCTGTCCCCTGTCCCTCCGCCTGTCTATTGTGCTTCACGCACAGGACGCCCACTTCTGTTTCCATAAGTTTAGCTGGCCGGAAAGGTTTTAATATTAAATGAAGAAGCACACACGACCCCGCGCCCTCGGGTGGGAATTGGATGTACATCCGGGGGGACCCTATTTAATTAACAACCCTGCACCCCCAACACCTTTCTGGTGAGCAGCTGGTTTGGCGAGCCCTTGGGGCAGCCGCATTCCCTTGGACCGTGCCAGCTCTTTCCTTCCGAACATTTGTTCCCGGCCGCTCTGCCCAGACACACGGGTCCCTCTCTCTGCGCGGCGCAGCCTCCCGGTGAGTGCTGGTCGGAGCGGGCTCTCCGAGGTGCCTTTCCCCGCTCGGAGCACGCGGCCGCCGCTCCATTCATAAAACCAGCACGGCGGGACGCGGGGCTGCGCAGCGGGCAGGCGGGGCCGGCGGCGGCCAGGGCTGGCGCGGGGACCGGGGCGCCCCCGCGGGGCGGCGCGGCCGCAGGAAGCGGCGGCGCGGGAGCCAATGGGGGTGCGGAGCTGTTACCGGGCGGGACGGGCAGATCTAGGCCGGGGCTCGCCCGGTCCCGCCGACACAAAGGGGATGGGCCGGGCCGCCCCCGCTCGCTCCGGCGGCGACACCGCGCGGTCCCCGAGCCACCGAGACCGCGCTGCCGTGCCCGCACCGGAACCTCGGGGTGCGCTCCCTCACCGAGCCGCCCGCCCCACTCCCGAGCCGCCCATCCTTGGATGCGGGATGCGGGATACGCGCTGCGGCCGCTTCCGCCACTCTCGCCCCCGGGGGCTTCCGACGGCGCTTCCTTCCTGCCCGCTCTCCCTCCCTCGCTCTCGCTCGCTGCCTGCCCGGCGCTCCCCTCCCCGCGGCACCCGCCCGCTGCCGGCGACGCTGAGGCCGGGCCGCCACTTTCTCATGATGTCATCCCGCCCCCGCCGCCGCGCGCCGCCGCGCGGGAGCGCGCATTCCTGGCGTGCCGGTGCCCGCCGTAATGTCGCGAAGAGCAGCGCCGCGGAAGAGAACGTCTTCCCCCCCCGGAAAAACCCCACTCCTGCTCCGGTCTCCTCTGGACAAGGAAGAGAAGGAGCTACTGGAGAGGGTCAGGCAGACGGTGACGGGTCTAGAGCAGCTCTCCTGAGAGGAGAGACTGAGGGAGCTGGGGTTAGTCTGGGGAACACTGCGAGGGCATCTCATCAATGCCTATAAAAACCTCCAAGGGGTGCCAAGAGGAAAGTGCCAGACTCTTCAGTGGGTGCCCAGCAACAGAATGAGGAGCAGTGGCCGTAAACACAAAGCACAAGAATTGTCACCTCAAGGGGAGGAAGAACTTCACACCGAGGGTGGCAGAGCTCTGGAACAGCTGCCCAAGGAGAGTGTGGGGTCTCTCTCTCTGACGACATCCCAAACCTACCTGGAGGAATTCAATGTCACCTGCGGTGCCCAAAACCCCAGGGCAGCCGTGGGGGCCTGGTAAAATGAGGAATTTGATGGAGCAAAGCTCACAGAGCGTTTCTGTAAAGGAACCATCACCAAGCTGGGCAGAGGAATGATTCTGGGTGGAAGGGAAGATAGGGATGGCTGGGGGGTCCCAAGATGAGGAGCTGTTACTGATGGGACGAAAAAAGCAGGGACATACCCAGAGCTAATGGAATTCAGCCCAAGTTTATCCTGGGGGTAAGAAAACACAAAAAGCCTAAGTGCAGGGGAAAAAAAGAAGCAGGGAGCAAGGTTTCATTTCTTCATGGAGGAAAACTTCCTGTTAGGCTACACCAGAAGTGAGCCAGTGGAGGGAGAGGTACCAGAGGAAGCCTGACAGACAGTAACAAGGTGAATAAACAATGTATTTAAGCACCAGCATCCTTAAAGTAAAAGTGTTTTACTGAAGAATATTTTGGTTTTGTACCCAGCAGCTACAGTTTCTGTTTTGCTCAGCTGACAGTATGTTTTGGTAATATACCAGCATGAAAATGGCCAGCACAGACACTGGGGTTTGATAGGATATGTGAGGTAGGAAAAAGCACATCTTGGCCACATAGAGCATTTACATTTGATTTACAACATAAAGAAACATTTTCTCTATTCCCCAAACTGGCACTCGCTCTTTGTCATCCAAAAGCCACATAAATAAATACCATTGGAAAATTGTTGTTGAATTGGTTATTCAGAAGGTTTTGAAGCACAATGTTATTATTTTCTTTAAAAAACAACAAAAAAGAAATGGCAACAAAAACACAGGGAGATGTTTTGTAGCAATTTTAGGCGTAATTCCCTAATAATAAATGTCAGTAAATCAGTATGGATCACTTCCACTGTGGAAATGTTCTCTCAGAAAGGATGGTCTCTCATCCTTTCTGTTGAGTTAAAATGAGGTGCTGTTGCTGGGAAGACCCTGGGAGCTGGGGTTGCTGTGGTCACCTGCAAGATGTTTGCATCCCTCAGACCGTTCTGAGATACTCAACCACTCTGCTCCTTGGTTGTAAAGTGGATTGGCAATTCTCTGAAGGACAAGTATGCATTCTATGAACCTTTAGTAAAAATCTTTTGGCTCAGAACCAAGTCTAAAACACTGGATTATAGTTTTGACCTGAAGTATAGATGAAAAAATGATAAATTTCCAAAACTCAGGCATTTTTCAGAGCACATGAATTCAGTGGGAGTAATACCACCAACTTCAAAGGGAGCAGGATTGAACCCGTAGTGTATAGTATTAATGACTACAATCAAACTCACTTTGCCTGGGCTTTCTACCACCTTTAGCCTCGTGTGTGTGTGTGTGTGTGTGTGTGTGTGTGTGCACACACTTCTATGTGTGTGCCAAAGGAGTGGACTCAGGGTACTGCCATTTCAAATCTGCAGCACCCATGCTAGATTGGTGAAACTATAAATAATGGTGCAGGGTAACAAGATTTGGGGACCCTGGTCCAGTTGTTTCCAGAAATCAGTAAAGGAAGTGAAGAATTGAGAACCTTGAGAGATGAGATAATAGTCTTAGTGATGCCTTCAGAAATATTTATACTTAAATTGAGCTGTTTGTGGCAACTTTTATTTTCTTATTTACTTGAGATGCAGTCTGATTTGATTAAAAATGAATCTGGAATAGCATGTTTTTGGGGAAACACATAATCCTAGAATTGCATCTTTGTGTCCTATTTATTTTATATTCTTTTTGCTATGTCTGGAACACACACAGCATTAGCAGTAGCTGCTTTGTCCCCTCTGGTTGGTTGGTTCTTAACCTGACTCATTTTCCATTTAGTTGCAGAAGAGGGTGCAAGGTATGATAATAACCTCCTGTTTAACTCAAGTGAATTTCTTTTGTTGGCTAATTTTTATTTGTTTACATCATTGATCAAATTGCTCAGATTTGCAACCTTGGACTGTGAATACTTCTTTTTTTGGAGAAGAAAAATAAAAAGAGGAATCGTCTTTCTGAGTGTTCTTTCCATTTCAGAGGGATTAAAGTAAAAAAAAAATCAAAATAAAGTATGAATTTCAGTTTTGATCAACAACTACATCAACCCAAAATACACACAGAGGTCATCTTCAGGCACAAGCTGGTGGTGTTGTGGTGTGAGTGCTGACCACCATCATGCCTTGAAATGAACAGGTAATGTCCCAGAATATTGAGCTAGGGAAAAAGGAGGATCTGGAAATGGGGAGTGGCTGCATTTTTGCTTGAAATGCTCAATAAAGCTATGCCATCACTTTATCTCTCCTGTTTAAAATCTGTGTATAGCTGGAGCATATTCCCTTCACAACCAAAGTATTTCATCAAATTCCAGCTTTGCTTTTGAGTTCAGGCTGGAGAAGGAAACTGGTTAAAAAAGCTTAACCCCTCAGCGAAATGTTGGTAATAAAAGCAGGACATTTTTCTCAAGGAATTACCAAGAATATTTTTTCCTAGTTCTGCAGTAATCAAATGATATAGCATAATGATTTGCACTGATGAAAGTGAGGCTAAATTGTGAATGTTTTAGAAGCTAATTCAGGAAAAGACTGAAACATGTGCCTAAATGTAAATAAGTAAGTACACCGGAATTACTCATGTGCCTAAAAATTAAATATATGTTTAAATACATTGCTAAACTGGAGCCTAAGGGTATGGTTTAAAGTTAAGTATAAACTAGTCTAGACAGTAGCTGTTGCTGAAATTGGTTATTCTTCTCCTGGTTGACTTCTCTGAAATGCCCACCCTGGACTAAAACTGATACAGCTTGTTGACAATAACAGCTACTTCCTCAACAACTTTGAAAAGCATCCATTTCTCATAAAAATGAAAGTAAAATTCTCAGTTAATGCTAAAATCCACAGAGATTGGCTGGAGTCATCTTTTGTGCTAACATGCAGCCCCTGTTTGATTTCACAAGCTCCAGCCTGTTGGAGACAAAACAGAGGGGAGCAGTTCTCACGCCAACTGGGATGCTTTTATTTCCTGTGCTCCTGGGCTCTTCCATCCTGCCAGGGATATTCAGGGGGAAGGTAACAGCAGAGAAATTGTGTCGGTGAAACCCAGCTGGCTGCAAAGCAAGTGAGAGGAGACAGGGTGCTTCAAGATGCTTGCCCCTCTCAGCAGGATGCAGGAGATGCTGGAGTTTGGGGTGCTCACCCCTCTCAGTGGCACTCAGGAGATGCTGGAGTTTGGGGTGCTCACCCCTGTCTCCTGAAACTCCTGACTGGAAATTTTCTGCAATAAAACCACAGAGTTTGAAGGGTGTTGACCTGACATAAAGACACGTGGCCTCTTGGAAGGGCTGAGGCTTCCTGGACACTTCCTGGACATGACCAAGAAGTTGTAGGCTGGGACAGATGATGCTTGCAGAGCTGTCTGTCTTCTAAAGGATGGTGATAGCAAATCTCAGCCTCTCCCTGCAGACATTGAAAGGCAGCAGAGGCCTGAGGAGCCCAGGTATTCTTCAGGAAAGTTTTCTGTGGAAGGATTTGGGGGCCTGTGGATTTCCATCATGGACCATTTGTGCTGCTGCTCAGCACTTGGCTGTCTGCCTGTGAGGACTTTATGATAAGACCCTGAGCAAATATCTAGCAGGTTTTAAATCAAATGTTTCCATTGGATTTAATATGTTGTACCCATCAGATTAGAGTCACTCAGCAGAACTTCAGCCTTCCACACAGTGTCTCATTTATCCTTGTTTCTGCCATGTGCCCAACTCTGCTCTGCTGACTCTGGTTGGTTCTGGTTGTGCACTCATGTTTTAGGGTTTTTTTTGGGTGGGGGAGTGGTGCAATTAGCCTGGTTGAAGCAACTAGGGCAAGGAACATCGAGCAGTAAAATAAAGTCTTGATGACATATTTGAACTCTTGGAGACCATGGGTTATCTGATCTGCAAGGTCACTGCTATTCTCTGGGAAAGCTTTAAAGAATATGTTCCTATTTCAAGCTTAAAGGGCCCTTCTTGATAATTATAGGATGCAAATTCAGTTTTTCTTGAAGTATATGCAGCTGGTGAGTGTTCTAGGCTATTTAGTACCTGTGGTTTTGTTTCCTTTTCTTTTAACTGCTCATCAAAAGCAAACAATATAGAATTAGTTTTAATGAACAGAAGGAAAAAGTGACCCCAGTAAGGTTTTTTTTTCTGCTACCAGAACTGAATAAAATGCAGAAAGGAAAATAATGATAATATGGAAATGAGAATCCTACAAAGAACTTAAAAATTCCTTTTAATCATTTAAGCTGTCATCAGTAGCAGAAATAAGGAATTATATTTCAGACATGACTTACACCAGGCATGCTTTAAAAAGAAAAAGGCAAATTGATAGTGCCTGAAGACTCTGTGCCTGGGAATAAAAAAAGTGCAGAATTAGGCCCTTGGAAGCCAGGTGCCTTTTCCACCATTCAGTCTGTAGAAGAAATGATGGCCCTTGATCTTTAGCAGCTCTAACAGATGGACTTGGGGAAGCAGGGGAAAATAACATCAGTGACAGTTTTGTCTTTCTGTATTTCTGAAAAGTCAAAATGTTAGAAGCTATTCTATTACAGAGATTCATTATGGGTATGATTGGCTTAAGAGTGTTCTCCTGTAATATATATCATAAAGTCCCATCAGAACGGAATCAAATGCTAAAAACGTTGCATAATAACTTTCACAGACCATTAAGATTTAAGGCTACAGCATGGGAGCTTGTTACAAAGAGACCCTCTTACAGCAGCAGATACTTTAAGTGAGAGGTATTTCCCACCCCGGGCTTTATTTGCTGCCAAGTCTGATTTCTGGCTGTGTTTATGTTCCTATATGGGCTGGCTTAGTTTGGCAGTGGGGTTGCTGCAGTGGCACGGGGAGAACTGTAGGAAGGGATTGGGCAGGCTGTTATTTTCCTTTCATGGGAAGCTGAATATGTAAACTGCTAGCCATTTTATCCTTGCTGGCTGTGGCAAAGTATCCCCCCTCTGTTTCCCTCCTGTTATAGTAACAGCATTATTCAGCACCATGAGGTTCCTGGTGTCTTTCATGACATGCTCTGTGCTTTTGAGAACAAGGAAAATGCACTCCCTTGTCTCAGGGATTATGAATTCTGTGTCCTTAAGGAATATCTACAGTTTATCTACAAAGCAATGCACTGCTTGTGCCATAAAAATCCCCTGTTACCCAGTAGGAATATGGATTCAGAGCCATTTGTTTGGCTCTCTATTAAAGGAAGGGACCCTATTACCTTGCCATTATTTCCTTGGGCTGGTTTTAGCCTCGTATAATTCCATGAGGCTGCTTCTGACTCAGGTGGGAAATGATTCAGTGCATGGACTTGATGAAGTTACAGTGATAGCAAAATGTGATCTGGAGTCTCTGGTGGGGGAAATCTTTCATTTTGCATTGAAAAAAGGTTTATGATTCATCACTGGTTTGATTACATTACCTGTTAATTAAGCTTGTAACTGCCCAAGAGTGGGAACTTTGGTGTGATTTTCCTTTGCTGTCTCCTGATCATAGTTCTGCTGGTGTGATTTTATAGAACCATAGGATCATTTAGGCTGGAAAATATTATCAAGTCCAACTGTTAAAAAGGTCTTGCAGTGATTTCTCCTTACTGTAAGACTTTCCAGGAATTTAAGTCATATTACTCTCTGCTGATGCTTCCACAGTTGGAACAACCTCAGTGGAAAGCATAAATGTAGGTGAAAAAATCTGTTGGTTTGAAGTCTTGGATTTTCTTCCACAGAAAACTGCTGAGTCTAAGCATGGATCTACAGCCCAGGCAGATGATGCCAGCAGTTTATGGTAAACTTCCTCACACAGGATCCCACTGCACCTCCCAAACTCACCAGAAACTCCACCTTAGGCTGTGTGGATCAGGATAGTTTCATCCTGAGCCACGGGAACCAGTTCCATCTGTGGTGAGACATGTCCTAGGAAGACCAAGAGACAGGATGACAAAGGGAGAAATTTAGTTCTGAACATAGCAAGCAAAGAAAACGTGGGTGCTGTGCTCCAGGAGGGCTCCCTCACAGAACTTCAGGGAGCCTCAGCTGCTTTTGTCCTGAGGAGGATTTGGTGGCTGGGCTGTTAGGAATGGGACAGGGTGATGGAAAGAGAAAAAACCCCATCAGGACTGGGTGCCATCACAGTGCCTCAACCCACCTAGAAATCCAAACTTTATCCACTTTCACAAGTCATTCACTGCCTAGAGGGACAATCAGTCCCAAACCAGGAGGGACTGAGACCTTTGATGGTATCAGCCTGAAGATAAGGAGATCTGTCAGGACTGATGTTAATCTCACTTCGTGCCTTGCAGGCAGCCCCTGAGAAATCCACTCTTTTACAAGTCACCAAGTCGCCCTGAGGAAAAGTCACTGCTAAGATTCACCCATTAGAAAGTGCAGGCAGGAGTTGGAGGAGGGCAGGGATCCTGCCCCAGTTCTGTTACCCTCTCTGAGCTCAGCATTTTGTGGAGCTGTTCAGACAGCACTGCCAAACTTCCAGTCCTCACTTCAGTGGAGCTGGCTGGAAACATGATCAGAAACAGGTCTCTTCTGCTCCAGTGCATCTTCTTAGCAGGAAAACCAGAGTCTCAGCTCAGGTTGGGTCTTCTTGTCTGCTCTTCTGACAGAAGAGTGTTTAGAAACCCTCTCTGCCACCTTTGCTCCCAAGCTGAGGGAGCCAAACCAGCTCAGGGCCCTAGCTCCATTCATGGTGTAGTTATCTCATATGTCTGGCTCAGCTGATCAGGAGAGAGAGATGCAATTACACCCAGGTATGCAATTTTGGACTAGTTTAAATGATATCACACAATAATAGTAACAATAATGATGATACTATCTTAAACCATATGTGAGAAAAATTAGCTATTGTCTCAGAATGTGTCTGACAAGCAGCACAATGCAGTGTTATGTACTCAAGAGGGAGAATACAAGTTACTTCACTCATTTTCATCCCAGCCTAGGGCTTAAATCCAGGAGACAGAATCATCTGCATGAGAAATGTAGCATGAAGCATCAGGCTGGGCTGATAGGAGCTGCAGGCTCCCACACAGCCCACACCACAACAGCACTATCAGATGGAAAGGGGTTATACACAACTTATAGCCTTGCAGCCTCAGCTGAGTCTCTTTGCAATGGTTTCCCACATCACTTAACAGCTTGTTTAACCTATCATGTTTAACCAGCAGGCTCTGCAAGAATTTCCCACAATCAGTAAAGATGCAGCAGAAAGCCTGAAGGGCCACAGTGGAGGGCAAACACAATGATGGAGAGTCAGTGTGTGCACATGCCTCTCCTGAAAAGTACCCACAGCTATCTGGGTTCCAAAGTGCTGTAAATTCATTGCTAATATTTTAGTTTCAATCCTTCCCACATATATTGCGGTCATGTTTAGGAAAAACAGAAGAAATCTTGATCATTGAAGTCCTATTACATGTATGGCAGAGCTTTGCAAAACCACAGTTTTTTCTCAGGCTGCACAAATAATTAGTTTTATCTCTGTGATTCTCAGAAAAAGACTTAATCATGAAGTGATTGCAGTGAGGTCTTTTACTTGAGTCTGAAAAGACTTCTATAAAATGTGACAGATAATGCCTTATCCAGTATGCCAACTTACTTTACATTAAGATCACCTGGAGAAAGACAGCCATGTTGGTTTTATGATGCTTTCACCTCCTTTTTGCCATGCACCTTTGCCTATTTACTCCTTTGCAAAGTTTAGAAGTTGGTAATGGATATGCCAACCATGCAAGTTGGAAAGTTTCTCTCTGTGTTGTTAAAACCACTGGTTTCTTCTTATTCTAATTGCAAACCGCTTTTTTTATCATGAAAATTTTAAACTTCCATAAATAGCCATCCTGAAGTCACAGTGAATGCTAAACAAAACTACAAAACTAAGAAACAAATTGAGAGGAAGTACAATGTGCAGAAATAACCCAAATGCATAGCTTGTATTCTTTCTGGAAGTGCTGAGCACCCCTGAGAGCTGCTTGCATTGATAAAGTTCAGCAGTGGAGGTGCAGAAGCATCCTACAAGCCCTCTTTAAAACAGCCCCTGTCAAGCCTACTTTCTTAGAGCAAAGTCCAAAGCTTCACTCTGTCAAGCCACAAAACTTTAGTCACAGAGATGCAGGAAGGAAGGGCTGGCAGATGAAGGTGACAGATAGTAGAAGGGTTTCTTAGATGAGAATTCTAGTTACTTAAATGCTCTTCAGCTTAAATATTGCCTTTCCATAACTTAACTCCTGGATACCCAAAAATATTATTCCACTCAGAGAGCTGGCACAGGGTACGTCAGCAGTGATGTAATATTGACAGACAAATACAGCCATTGTATTGACAAACGTTCTCCTTACAGATCAAAGAGCATTGTGGAAGCATATACTTACTGCCAGCATGGTAGACTGCAATGCAATCAGTGCCTTGGATGCATGGGGAACACAAACAAAAATAGATTAGCTAACAACCAAATTGTATTTATCTTGCTTGACAGGGCTCGCTCAATAGTGAGTCACTTTCTGATCTACTGGCGCTGCCATCCCAGGGGCTGTGGGCAGTTGTGCTGTCACGAAGAGGAGTTCAAGCAGCCCAAAAGCTGCAGAGCCAGGAGTGTTGGCCTGAGTGTGATGCCCGATCCCCAGGAGATGCCGTGCAACATTCCCTGAGCTGGAAATGCCAGGGGCTTGGCCTCCTGGGGTCCTTCCAGATCTCATGGGGCTTTTGTGGGAGCAGAGCTGGTTCTCCAGGCAGGATCACAGCTGAGGGCCTGACACAGCCTCCTCCTGATGCTGTCCATGCTCTGCTGGCTGCAGCATCCCGCACCTCTAGAGTTTTGGGTGGGAAGAGCAAAATCCTTGCTCTGCTGAGCCCTGGACCGCTGGAAGCCCTGGGATGAAGCTGAAGGTCAACTTCAGCCACTCTTTTGAGCCCTGTCTTTATCTGCCCGGAGGTGATGGCCTCCCAAATGCCAGCACAGGTCTTGGTAGCAGCATCACCACAGCTCGGGACACGCCAGTATACCAAGGATTTTTCCAGGAGTCTGGCTGGTTTTGCTGGCTACAGTCTGCTCCACCCAGCGAGCTCAGACACATCTCCATGACCTGCATTTCCTTGGGATCCGCAGCTTTGACAGATCTATTTTTTGGTAATCAAGGGGGATGTGCAGGAAGGCGTACCTCCCAGCATTGCTGCCTTGAGGATTAAAAGCACCCCGCGTTCATAATGAGCGTAATTAACTTGTTTAAAAATAGTTGTCAACTTAATGTTAAATAAGAAAGCTTTGCGCTGAGGTCATTCGGGTTCCAGGTGAAAACGTGCTATGGAAGACAAATATTCAAAGCAAGAATGGGCATGAATGTGATTTGGCTTGGTTCTGATCAAGTTTACATTTGTTTAAGGGCCCAGCCCAAATCCTGCGAAAGTCATTTGGAATAAATCAGCTGGAGTCAATGGGATTACCCTACTGTCAGCCCGGTATGGGTCAAATCAAACCCCAGATCATTATCTTTTTGTGGTTTTCCTTTCCGCACACTGAGAGGGAGCCGGTGCGAAAAGCCATTGATTGTTTTGCTCCTTGCCTACAGGATATGGCCCATAAAGCCACTACGGTGACGATTCCTCCCTCTGGATGTGCTGCATCTGCTGAGCTTTGCTGACAGTTAACAGAGTTAACAGAGAGCCCAGCCAGGCATCGAAAGGATGAGTAAAACCCCCACATTCTTCGGGACAGCCTGGTCGGCGGCAGTGGTCTCTCGCCACCTTGATCTCCCGCTCTTGCATCAGAACCAACTACTTCTCTTTTTGTGCGCGACAGTGATGCTTTCATGGAGAACAGGTCTATGGAAATACTGAACACCGGTAAGTCGGAAGAAGGGAAGGATGCAAACCTGCAGTTTTCCCATGGCCTGAAAATGACACCCTCCCTGGCTTAGGGCAGCTACAGGTATGCTGTTAATGTTCAGTCCTCTTGCCAGGAGGCTATAAAATGTCTTTTCATCTTAAGTTACATAAGTATCCAACAAATAAGAAGACTGTTATTACAAAGGCAACCACACCAAAAAAAAAGGTTTCATTTACTCTGAAAACCTGCATTAAAGACTTCTGATATCTCTGTGGAACTTGTAGGTTGCTGAACACTGAAGGAGAGGAAAATCCATTGGATTTTTTTTTTCCCAAAAAAAGAAGTCTGATGCAACATCAAATTGGAATGCTACGAGGAACCAACTGTGGGATAAATCTACTGTTACTCATGGTGATAATTTGCTCTCAAAGATGATGAGCTTCTATATTCTTTCAGCTTAACAGGCAGCACTCTGGAAAAAAATGCTAATATCAAGCACTCTGATTAAACATTTCAGTGATCCTTCTGAACCAGAAAGAAAAGTTCGATGCATGTCAGGAGTGAAAACTGCGAGGTGCTAAGCACATCTTAAGACACAAAACCACAACTGAGTCTAATGATGCTCAGGACTCAAGAGAAAGTGCTCAGCAGCCACAGGAAAGGTCTTCAAAACCCTTATGCTTCTTGTCATCAAGAAAATAATTCTACTTGGCTTCACTGGGTGCTGAATGGTTGCTTTGCACTTTGACCCCATTTTCTCTGGGATAATAAAGTGTGGTTTTGTGCCAGTAGGGCAGACAGTGGGACAGTGAGGTAAGGCATAGCAGGATGCCTCTGTGAAGGTGATTCAGCACACATTCAACATACCTTCCAGCAATTCAGGCATTCTTCCAGAAGTTGTTTAGTTGTGTTATACCCTTCTACATCTTCACAAATTGATCAGCATCAGGTATATTTGAAATATGTCCTAAGTCTGTTTAATTTGAGGCAGTAAGGCATCCTCACCTGCTCATTTCACAGGGAAAATAAAAACAAAACCCAAACAATAGAAAGATCCACGAGCGTGTTGACATCCTGCTTGTGAACCAATACTTTCACAAGCAACAGGCTTGGAGAGAACAGGCTAATCAATGAACATGAACTGATTCATACTGAGCTAAAATTAGATCCAATATCCCGATTGAAGTTATTACAATTAACTACATAAACACACAAGCTCTTAATTAATTTTGTAATTAATTTTGAAGTACCATGGTACCTAGAGGTCACATCTGAGACATCTATGCTAAGCACTGAAAATACATCCAGTAAGATACAGCCATGATCCTGAACAGATTGCTGCTCATATAGACAAAGGGAACAAAGGACTGGGGACAGAAATCATTCTTTATTGCCTCCATGTCAGAAAAAATTGGCCTAGAAAAATTGAATTGTCTTAACCCAACACTACATAAGAATTATTTGGCAGGAATGAGAAGCAAATGGCGAACATCAGTATCCACTTCACGGGTCTGCTTGTCATTTGTCTAGCACAAACTCCTTTTTTTTTTTTTTTTTAACCAGGAGGCTGCTCAGGCATAAGACAGCTCTGGACTCTTGTTTCTTTACATTACATTACCACACTTTTCAAGCACAACAGGAACTTTTGGTTTCTGAGGTCTTTGATGAGCCTCTGTCCTGTCCACCTCACCAGAACGAAACATCTCTGCTCCCTATTAAAATTATATTTCTTCAGCAAAATTTCAAGGCCTCAAATGCACAAATCCATGAGCTCCCACATCTCTGCTGACTGCTTTCACTTGGTTCAAGAGCTCCTGCATATTTTTCCTTAAACCTGGGAGCCCAGCTTTGCCTCCTTTGTGTACACTTGGAAATCAGTTATGTAGAGAAATCTTGGCAAATCTCACTGCAAGGGGAGCAAATGCGTCTTGTAAATCTTATAGTGGCATCTTCAAGTGTTACACACCTAAATCCAAGACATTTTCTTTGGCCTTTTCCCCTCTACTGTCTCTCAACCTTTTGTTCTTTCAAAATCAATAATAAAATTGTGATGGTTTTAATTTAATCTAGAATTTCATCTTCTTCTCCAGAAAAGCAATGCATGGTTCTCAAAGTTTCTTTACCCCTTTTTCCTGCAGAGAACAAACCTGAGAAGAAAGCTGAAAATCTGAGGTTTCAAAAGTACTATTCCTATGTCTTTAACACCAGATTTGTGTTCCAGACTTTGATACATTCATTTTGCCGTCAATCAATTATAATTTGGGTCTGAGGAGGTTTGAATAATCAGCTTGAAATAAATAGTCTGTTCTACTTGTAATATTAACTGTGGAGGTATTTGTAGTGATTCTGTAATGAAGATTCCTGTTTCCAGCAGTTTAGCCATAAAATATGACTTTATGTGAATCATTGAGTCCATCTGGAATGCCAACAAGTCAATGTCTGTGCCATCTTCCTGGCCATAAAATTATTTTCTGCCTCTTTGCCAGGCTGAAAGTTCTAGGAAAGGTCCAATTGACAAATTACAGAAGAGTGCATCAAACAATTTTTTTTTTCCCAGAAAGCCACATGTCTGAAACAAAATTTTCCTTTGGGTAGCATGTATATGTATTTGAATGTATGCTTATTTCCTAGTTCTGGAATATTTATTTACCTGAAATCCTGCAGCTGTAAGACCTATATTGTGAACTGAAGACAAAGATGGCCTCCTGGCTGAGAGAGTGAAGAAAAAAAGAGTCCTCTGAAGCAAGAATGAGGTTTCCAACCATGGAAAAGCCTTTAGAGACACAAGTGAGGTTTTGATCCCTGTACCTAGTGTCATCCATCTTGGAAACCCTTCTGATTTTATTCTTTCAAACAGGTCAGTGAGAGCCAGGTGGGAAACTGCAGCTTCAAAACAGGTGCCACTGCAGTGTTTTCAGCAAAACAGCATACACTGGTCTCAGATCCCTTGCAAATTCCTTCAGTTCCCAACACCTCTGCCTGTGCCAGTGGTTTGGTCCTCAGACCTGGAGCACGTAGCTGCCCTGAGGGTTGCGCGTGGCCACAATAACCCTAAACCCAGGGCACCACTGTGAAGAGGAGTCCTCAGCTATGAATGAGAGATGCTTTCCATTTTCAGCTCCATGTCATATGAATGGAAATTATGCAACTTGCTGAGGCTGCTGCAGTTTGCAGTTGTGCATTTGAACAGGAACACAGGAGCTGTTTTCTGCTTCCTGTATCTGAAAGCAGTGTAAACACGATCCAGGCCTTCTGCAGTGCTACTCACTGAGACACTCTTTCTTTAGGAAAGCAATTTGGGAAGAACAGCAAAGAATTCTCCCTTGTAGAAAAGGTTGTGGCTGCCTTGCCAGCTCTCAAAATTAAAACTATGTTCCAGTCAAAAATGCCTTTTCATGATAACATGAAAGAGAAAAATGTGAGCAGGTCAGGGAGTTTAATTTCCATGGCACTTCCATTTGTGATTCACATGTCGGGGTGCAGTAATGACTTACATGCCCATTGGCAATAATGGAGCAGAGGGCCAGCACAAAGGGACACAAAAGGAAAAGATCCCGAGGTAGCAGTGACAGGAAGGAGCCCCTTGAAGTGGGGTGGTGTCACTCGGAGCAAAGGCCGCTGGTCTTTCTCACAGCCATGTTTCCATCAATGACAACCTTGTGGAGCCCGCTGGCCTGGGTTGAGGCTTTTGGGAATGATGCTTAATGGGGGCCCTGATGCCATAGGGCTCCTTTTCATTGTCTAGAGACCAGGTCCTTTTCAATGCCCTGAACATAGTGGGTGACTCCCAGAAATCTGGGTCTCAGGGCATATTTCCTGAATCCTTTGAGGTGTGGTCTCATACCAATTTTGTAACTTCTCAAAATCTCCAGTCCAGGTGAAGGGCTGTGTCATGAGGTTTAAAAGCAGGATGTATGTAAATCTTTTAACAGTGTCTGTATATTCTCCTACCATTCCTTATTTGCTTTTCTCATGGGATGATCCAAGTAGGCATTACACACTGTTGATAAATAGATTTTCAGCCCATTTCATTTAACCATTACTGCATTTCCATATCAAAGATTTTACACTTGGCATGCTTGAGCCTGTTTTATTTGTAATCTATTCCTAAATTAGGACTTTGGAATGTTTTCGTCATTATGTGCTTCATCTGCAACATACTGCCCTTATATTATTTTTTAAGATGAGATCTTATATGCTACCTCAAGTCATTGTACAACTCATTGGCTCGTATTTATTCTGGCCTCCTAATCTAACACCATTTCTTTGTTGAAACTTGTTGCTATTTTTTTTTTTCCAAGGATACACCATAGGATGTTAAGCTTGTGCTCTATATCAAAGTGCAAATATAAACTAGTTGATAGTCTCTAGTCACACCCTGGATAGGTGTGGCATTTGGGAATTTTTCACTTGCTGGCTGGAGATCAGAATGTGCTTAACATGGCTCCACACACAGGATCTTGGTTGGGAGAGAACTGGTTGGGGCTTTTTGGGGTCTGGGTTTTGGTTTTGGGGTGGTGCTTTTTTTTTAATTTTTTTTTTTGTGTATGTTGTTCGAAGGGTTGGGAGCTGAATACTTGTACTGTTTCCAGAAACAGATTTTTACATGTTTGGCTATATTTAGAGCTGCAATTTGGAGATTTGAGGGTATGATAACCTAGTGCCTCACTGTCTTTTCTCTATCACTTTGTGATGGACAAGCGTGATTCTAGTGTCAGCCTAAGGCGTGCTGCAGGGCTGCACCACTCCAAGAGAAACTCCAAGGAGGAAGTATGACTCAGAGAGCTGCAATTCCTTCTACAGTTCCTCCTTGTTCCAACCAGGGAAGTAAGTTACTTCGGTGTTTGAGCTGCTAGACTAAAGCTTGCTTCTCCCTGGTGCTCACAAGCTTCAGCTTGCAGGACAGAAAGAAGAGGGATAAAAAAGGCCTTGTGCCAGGATGAGGTGCCACCAGCCTTTGAAATGGTGACACCACTCAAGCCCCCTGGGGGGGTTTCACCATGGGCAGTCACCTGCCAACCACCCACCTTTAACAGCAGGAGCAAACCACCCACCTTTTTATACTTACAGACTGGCAGAGAATTTGCAGGCAATCAGTTTTTCACCAAAACAGAAACACTAGTTGAGGCATTCCTGGTGAAAATGCTCAAAATCAGTATTTCCTCAAAGGTAGTGCAACTCTGAGGCTTGAGGACATCCACTGATGTAGCATCTGTTTGCAAATGGTGCATGTGACTCCTTCACCTGTCTGACATTCTGTTCAGCATCAACATGCTCCAGAGAAAAACATAAAATAATAACAACAATCATGAAATTCACGGCCTATTTTTGAATATGCTTTTTCATGGATGGCAGAAATTCTGTACAATGGAGGGGTCTTCAACTGAACAGGAAAATACTGTGATAACTGAGACAGTGTCAACTGAGAGCTCAGACTAAATACTGCAAGATAAAAGGGGCCAGGAAAACAAGAGAGAAATTTATCCATATGCACAACAGCTAGATGATCTATTTAGGAATAAGACCTTGTTATTAAACCCTCTAGGATTACCAGGGATAAGTTTTCAGGAGATATTTTGCAGTTAAAAAAAAAAAAAAAACAACAACAAGAAAACAACGAAGCAAAACCAGGAGCAAGAATCAACTTCCGAAAACAGATCTGGCCCTCATGTGGTGTTCAGCAGCACAGATACACACACTCACACTTCCTGCCTGAGTTATATCAAAAATAGCCTGTGAAAGAAGATTCAGGCTATTGGAGCAACTTCTGCTTTCAGCAAAGTGGACTGAAACACAGAGCTGAATTTACACCTCCATGTGTGATTTGCGGTACCCTTATGTATAAAGCTCATCCTTCTGCTGTGAACTCTGAATGACATCAGTGCTAATTCACCTGGGTACCTGACAGAGATCTCCAGAGAGATAATAAAAAGAGAAACACCATTCACTTGAGCTGGTCTTTATTTCTACAACAAAAAAAAAAAAAAAAAAAGAAAAAAGATATAAAGGAAGCCTGAAGTTGAAACATGCAAATGTTGCTTTTGTTTTGCATCAGTTTATTCAGGCATTTTAAACAGGCTTAGTTAAAGTAATCAGTTGAGCCTTTCTGACAACTTTGTAAGAAAGCCTTATGTGGCTAATTTTTAAATATCATCAGACAGCAGGCTAATTGTATCTTTGTGCACAATGTTGCCACACGTTGCAGATAACTTCTTGTGTTGAGGTGATGACCTGAGAGCGATATCCTCATAGACAAGGAAAAATCATCTTCCAGTCCTGCTGGGTCTTAGACTAATCTGTAAGAACTCCCTTCAGCTGTTGGCCTGTGCTTAGCCAAGTTATTAGGCACATTCAGGATGCATTAAACTCATACACCATCTAAACTGCTGTGTGTGTTTGAGTTCACACAGCCAGCTGATTTAGTCATACTTCTGGTGCTAACAAAAACAGAATATACTGGACCTGCCAGGAGTGTTGCCTGTATAGGTATGTAATAAACGTGCTTCGATATGTTTAATCATACAGATGTGCAATGGGCACCTTTACCACTTTCTGTAGTACCTATCCTGTTCTAAGTGCTTAGTCATATCTCTTTTGACAGGGGACAATACTTTGGAAGAGCAAACATTCACATTTCTGAACACAGAATCAAAAATATGGCAACAGAACCATTAGTGAACCAAGGTAACAGAAGTAAATTCAAAATAATTCCATTAAGTCAAGGGAGAACTTACTCTCCCTGGTAAGTAACATAATACATTTGGCTGTATGATTCACTGTGAACGGTTCAGTGAAAATATTATCTGTTTTGTACACCCTTCCTTTTTATTTTCTCCATATTCCTCTTTCTCTTCCTCATCCCCTTTTTAGCCTTTTCTGCCTTGTGATGCCACACAGAGAAGACCTAAGAACCAGAGTAAGACAGAGTGATAAAGGATAAAAAGCCACTGCTGGAAGTGCAGGAGATGGTGAAATACCAATAATTCATGTTGATATCTGACATAGCTAAAAAAGGAAAGGCTCATTCCTTTTTGTCTGAGTTCCTGAGAGTGCCCCTTGCCTGCTCCATTGTACAATATTACCCGGATAAAATGCAGCTGCAAGAGGGAAAAGGTGACAATGATCCTGCTCTAAATAGGAGTCAATGCTGTGCTCTTCACTGCAGTGCCTGAAAGCAGGACATACTGTTGCTGCTGCAGGACAAAGTTCATGGAATATCAAGTGTTGATAGTCTGTGCTCAGAGTCTGTAAATGTATGTACAAATGGGTCACATCCACAGCTGGCATCTGTCTGGCTCTAGATCTGGTCCAGTAAGTTTCTAAAGAGTAGTTCACGACAGACCATTGAAAACTTCCAAAGAAAGTCCCAGGGCACATGACAGAAATGGTCAAATGGGACAGCACAGTAGAAGAAAGAAATCCTGTGGGTTCATTTCTTAAAAGCATAGAAGTCATTAATAATTTCTATTCCTTTCCATTTGAAACAGCTGCCTGCCTGCATTTGCTAAGTGACTGCTTTCTAACCACACAGCAACTAAGTTGTGGGCCCCAGAATGCTCATTCTTCCAGATATTAATAAACAATTTCCCTCCTTCACTGTGCAAAGGAAAGCACCCTAGCATTCTTAGCATCTGGTTTTGGTAGGGAAATAAAATGCTGACGGTTCCACGCTTTATGAATTCCTTCCCCCCAAAAAATCTTTCTTACTGCTTATCTTCTCAAGTGAGGCTCCAGAAGCTCAAAAGCTTGGTGTGAAAAATCTCAGTGGCCTTCTACCTGTCACCTGCAGTTCAGGATGTCGTTCATTACGAAATTAAGAAAACCATCTCTCCTGTCGCGCTTGTCTGCTCATCTTCTCGTGGAGGGGAGCGACATTTCCCACGTAAGCCCGTTCCCTGCAGAGGTCCGCAGTTACCCCGGCGGGCGGCTGCAATTAGCGGAATGCCAGCCAGCAGGTGGAGACGCATAAAAGCAATCCCAACACACGGACAGCCTGCCTTCACACCGCATTCCCACAGCCCCGGCCAAGCGCTCCGAGGGGCCAGAGCCAGAAAATATCGCCATTGGCTCCATGGAAAAGTTCAGAGCTAAAAATCTTGTTTTGCTGACAGGACATGTGACGGAGCAGCCCCGGCTGAGGAGCCGTCCAGCACCTTTCATGTCTCAGTGAGTCCCGGAGGTAGGGAGGCTGGGGGCTGACTCTGGCCTGACCTTGGTTCATTCAGTTTGTTCAGCAGCTCAGAGCTGCCTGTCAGCAGCGTCAGCTGTGCCGAGTGATGCGGGGAGCCACACGCGTGGGCTCCGGGCCGGGCGCGTTCCCTGCCGGGCACATTCCCGGCCGGCCTCGGCTGTGCAGCCTCGGGACTCCGCCACCCCCAGACCCCCAAACACATTCCCACCCTTTTGCTGCAAAAGTGCAGTCTGAGATGGTGTGAAAACAGCTCCGCTTCCTCTCTTTAGCTTATAACTCCTCCCACCCAGCGTTTCCTCTTTCGGAGTGGAAACACCATTGTGATGGCTATTTCTGACATGTCTCTGCCAAGATCGGGAAGTGCGGAGGGACAGAGAAGTGTGAGGAGGGGGACAAGGTAGCTTGGGAGTTATTTTGGGAGTGGGGAAGCTATTTACACGAGTTTGGGAGCAAATCCGGGGATAATTCTGTGTCATCTTCAAGCCAGTGGTTAAATTTCTAGCTCTAATCTCCCTAGAAATGATAAGAAACTGCAGTGCTGGGTCTGCAGAATACCTGATGTGAACTGACTGACTGCAGTGGAAATAGGCACACAGTGGGAGCCAAGCCTAAATGACATGCCACAGAATGCTGGCAAGCCCTTCTCTTACACCTAAAATGATTGCTCAGGCTGTGAAACAAATTTTAAGTGACAGCACATGTCAGCATCCCCACGTAGGTATGGTAGGAAAGAGGGAAGGAGATGGTATAAAATCAGGAGGCCTTTGAAAATCACAAAAATCACCTGCAAATATTTTGAGAGATTTCAGTGTTTGAAGACATGATGTTCTGTCATATTATGTTCATTGTGGAGACAGCTGAAAATACAGTGTCTTGTTTTACAGCTCCAGACCCCCCCAACTCTTCATCATTTGCAGTAAGCTTACTGGAGTTTGTTATTTTTCCTTTAAATGAGAAAGACTCTTCAAATCTTGAAAATCCAGTTTCAGTGTTCCAAAAGAAATGTGTCTTGCAGCTTTTCCATCCCCTTGGATTCTTCTCCTCCCCCTCCACACTGTCTCTTGCACTCTTGTCTTGGGAGAGCAGAGTTTAATATGCCCCTGAGGAGATAGCCTGCATGCAAAATCCCTCAAACATAAACACACTTCAGGAACAGATTCACCCCAGTGTGCTTCCAAATGTGGAAACCAACATTCCATCTGCACCATTATCAACTGGTCAATAACTGGGAAGTTGAATGAACATTCTGTAAACTGAAGATTACGAAAACATGTATTACTGCTCAGCAGTGATTCCCCAGCTTCCCAACTCTCTCTGCTCAAGAGCAGTTGAGATCAAAGTGGCTCAGGCTAGGGACTTTGAGAATGCCATGCAGGAATTTGTCACACTGAGCTGCAAAATTCTCTTCAGGTGACATCTCTGGTGGTTAAGAAGCCCTGTGTTCATTCAACTCAGGTATTACTCTGCATTTGCTGTCCTTTTAAAAGTTTGTTGTATCTTGCCTTATAATTATACATAATTATAAGAGATGTTTTTTAAAACCTGTCTCTGATGTTATCCACTCAGGTTTGCAGCACTGAGATGACATCAATGACTTCTGGGCTGTCACCCTGACAGAAAAATCAAAGGCCATGTGAGCAAGCTTGTCACACACCCTGCCTGATGATAAGGCTAGTTATCACCATTATTCTTTGACTTATTTTTTGGCTTGTAAAATGACTGGGTCTAAATTCCCAGCCAGAAACTGAAGATATTGTTTATTGATCTATTCTATAGGATTGCCTTGAAAGAGTTAGCATTTATCTTAGGTGACTCACTGATTGCTCTGATGATGGATATGTGCTTTGGTTTGCTCTTAGTGCATCTCTCTTGCTCTCTATGTTCATATACATCCATAAATATATATATACAAAAGAATTGGTTTGCTTTCCTGACATACCTTTTAGACAAACCCATTGATTTCTATGGGGGATTGTTTTTTAAAGAAACACTGTTGGTTCAAGCAAAAGCTACTGAAGCAGACAGAAAGAAACTACCAAAAGTATTTGAAATAGAGGACAGTTTATTACTTAGGGCAGTGGGATAAAGGTGCATGAGAGTGGAAATTCAAGTGCTGAATCATGTGAATGTGCTTAGTTTGTAGCTGGTAAATTGTTTAATCTATATGGTGACTCAGTTCCTTGTTTATGACAGGAGGACAAAACTTTACATCCTTGTTAATAAAATAAAATCTATGAATACATACGAATGAATATGGACATGAAGGTGATGGCAACTTACTCAGAACTTACCCAGTTTATTTCTTCCAGCCAGACCTTGCTGCTGAATATAATTTTGGATCCTGCCTTAAACAATAATCTGTTGAAGATCTCATAAAATGTTGGTCTCTGTGGTACCTGTTCAAACTGAAATTAGGTCCTCATTGGGTTGTGACATAAGACAATGAAATTAAACTGAAGATGTAACTCCACATGTACAACTTTTGGGCAAAACACCAAAGTAGTTGTCACAGAACAAAATAGGTCTTTAACAGAGAAGTGTTTGCACCAATCAAATACATTAATGAAGGACTACAATTCTTTAAAGGATCAGTTTGAAAGGTATTTTGGAAGAACCTAAATTTGCTATACAAGTACTGTTCAGCTGCAGGATGTGGATCCGTAAGATCTACTTCCAGAGAGTATCAGGTGCTATTTAACATTAAATAAGGATTTTCTCTCAATTTGAAGTTCAATTGCCCGTATTTTCTCTATCCCACCCTTAGTTTCCTGAGTCACAAGGATGTATCGTGTACCTGTATATTAATGGCAACATTTGTTTTATGTTACAAACTTCTCTTCCCACAAGTACGTGGCGGTGTCGTGTAGAACGCACATTCCCATAATCATTTCATATGTTTTCATTCTTAAAAATAAAGTTTATATAATGAAAATACAATATAATTATACACATGGGAGTTCTGGTTTGGAAGAGGTTCAGCAGAATTCTTTGATAAAACAAGCCCCCGACCACAAAAGCTGCATGCAGTGATTTGACAGTCAAACATGTATGATCACTTACTCTAAATTAAAGGCAGTGTCACCACAATAAGAGCAGCACACTGAAATCCCTTCTGTCACTTTTGGCCAGCAAGTGACAAATACCATAAACCTAACCAAAATGCATCTTTGAATAAACTTTGAGGAACTTTTTAAAAAGGTGCTTGGGGTGGCAGGAAATGGGAGTGCAAAATATCTTTTTATATAGGGTTATTTTATTATACTAATTGACCTCTCATCTGGTCCTTTTTTATTTTTTCTTTTTTGCTTTGCACCAATTTCTAGTACCCAGAAAAGGATAAATTTTTTTATAGGAAAAAATCATCTCATTAGACAGAACAGAGATGTCAAAATCTGTGAAGTTCAACAGATCCTGTGGTTTAGGTGAGACTTGCAATTTGGTGTTCCTGCCAGCATCTCTCCCCAAAACACATGAACCCTTTTTCACTCCACCAAAACTGCCCCTTTGAGCAGAAAGTTCATGGGGAAGATGCTCCATGGGTACAGAATTTTGCAGCTTCACTGAGAGCAGCAGGATGATGCTGATTTACACCAGATACGGATCTGGTTTGCAGCATGTCTCAGTCTGAATTCACAAAGCGCAGAGTAATGTGAAACAAGGAAGTGACTTTTGTGAAAAGCATTTTGGAAAGGAAAACCAAAAATGATGGCTGTACCACAGGGGCAGAGGGAGTGGAGCCTGCCTCAAAGACCTTGTAGAGCTGCCAGCCTTGCCACAAAATGGGCTGCTGCCCTCAGAGAGGAGGGGGAGTATTCCCCAGGACAAATGCAGCCACACCAAGCACCCTAATAACCACTTTGTAGATATTTTTATGTACCGTCACATCAAAACCAGAAAGAACTTCCAAAACATTTGAATTTGACCCATCACTTTTTAATGGAAGGAGGAGAAGGAGAATGGGTGGGAAGAATTGTCATTGTGAACTGACATAACAATGGGCAGCAGCAAGCCACGCTATTCAACAAATGAGACAGTACATTAAAAAAACAAAACTGTTTTCAGGGGCCTTCTATATATATCAAGAGCTTGATTCACAGACCACTGAAGTTAATGGAAATCTTTCCTGTGACTTTAACCAGCTACTGGCCCTGCTATTACAAAAGAGGAATTAATATAAGTTTGCACATACTCAGTGTCTCAATTAGAAAATTGCAAGTACTACATCAGTAGTTAGTTGCTAATTTAATCTAGTTAGTCAGAATGCACACTCATTTTGCTCACCTGTCTGTAGTGCATTTTATTATTGGAGCTATTAGCATAAAGCAGTAGCAGAAAAAAGATTTTTTTAAAAGACAAAAAATGCACATGAAGGCAAGAAAAATAGTTAATAATTTGTGTTCTACCTGACATTTGAAGCTCTGCAAACATAATTAGTTGGGGGTTGGAGGGGGGAAATCTGATTTTTAAATATTATATACCTTTTTATAGCTTCTTTCTGTTTCTTTCCCTCTGGAAGCAATGAGCTCAAACATATTACAAACCTTATGTCTTCAGCTATGCAAGTGACCATATTGCCATTCCAGTTAAATGTGCAGCAGTTCTTTGTGAGGAACAGGATTGTTCATTTCCATAAGAGTTTAGGATGGGGAGAGTAAATCATCCTCTTCCTGATCCAACTGTGTAAATGGAAAAGGTGACCCTCCTCCTTTTGCCATGACTTTGTTGGAGGTCCTGCCTTCACCAATCTGCTGGCAGAGAGGGCAGGATGAAACTTTCCAAATTACCTAGCTGTGCAAAGTTAAATTTTCAATCTAATTAGGGGAATTAATTTCTCCTGGGAGCTGTAACAAATTTTACCCAAGTTAGCTCATCAGGAAAGACTGAGCTGTGAGGGTACCTGAGACAACTTGCTGTTTCCACAGGCAAAGTGGGGCAGTCATCAGTGAAATGGAAAAACAATTCCTCATGCCCACTTAAAGGTATTTCTTCCAGGATGTTCCTGGACGAAATTTCTGTAAATACACAAGACAGTCATTAGATCCTTAGACCTGTTCAGCAAAGCTCTCTTGATCAAGCTTAATGTGTGCATAAAACTCAACAGTTTTCCAAATAATCTTAACCATGCACTTCCATTTTGCCAAGGCCTTTGCTGGTATGGCTGGAGTATAACCAACAGTATTTCTCTCTGACTTTGGGAATTTGAGGCTGCAGCTACACTGATTCCACCAGATCACAGAAATACTTGTGTTTTCCTTCACCAATCACTTCTTTTCTCTCTAATATTTGTGACCTCATTAATAGAAAATTGATATTTAGCGTCATTAAGGATCAGGACTAAAGATATTTTTGGAGCAGAACTTTGTCAGTGAGCCAGTCACAGCTCAACTGAAATGATATTCTGGTGTTTCTACAGTACAGGAAATGGTTGTATCACTTTTCCCCTTCCTCTCATATGTAAATGCAAGCATATTTAATATCCTGGACACTTCCACTTGTTAATGTTGGCAGAAAGTGACACTGCTGACCTGGAGTGATCACTTGATACTGGGAAATCAAATAGCAGCAGTAAATTGAGGTGACACTGAAGTTACTGTATATATTGTCATTCCTTCCATGGCAATATGTGCCAGTAAAGAAAAAAAATAATTCTCCTCATCATACTTTGTGTAAATATCACAAGGATAATGTCAGTGCTTCATCCAAGAAATGCCAGCTTCATCAGTTTCAGTGTAGAAGACTGGAACAGTTCATATCCATTGACTTCTACACTTAAGTATATCTGAAATACCAGATGTAGATGTTACCACTTTTCACTCTTCATGGCAAAAAGGTTCTTTCTTTTATTTTGACTTTCCTGTCTTTCTGAAAGGATTTTTTTTCCTCTCTCTCTTTTTTTTTTTTTTTTGGCAGAGAAATGCTTTATCTCCTTCTTTAGGGCCAGCAGTACGTCCTCATCCAAAAGCCAGTGCAGAAGTTCTCACTGTATCCAACTGACATTTTTTTCCCTTACTCAGGTAAAGGTCTCAGGACATACTGAAGTTTAAATACAAACTTCAGCTCAAATTGGGGTACTGTACAAAGCAAAATCCTAAATTGCTCCTGCTAAAAATTTTGGAGAAATATGTAAGGAGAAGCTCAGATAACTGCTGGGAAAAGTAGATTCCTGGAGAAAGGTAAACAGCCTGGCTCCCTGTTGACTTTGCCTGGGTCAAAGGGAAAAGTTGAGTCACTGGCTTCTGCTTACATTTTTTTCTTTCATCTTATTGATAACAGGAATATAAGTCTAGCTCTCCAAGGTTTTCTGTGCGAGTTCCACCCTTTGCTTGCCTGCCTTCCCAAGACCAGTCCATTTCCTCTCTTTTATCTTACACTGCAACTTTCAGCTTTGCTTTTTGAAGAGGCTTGAGCTGACTCTGTGCAGAGGTAATGGCTGCTTGAAGGAAGAGCTAAATGTTCATTTATAAAAGCATTTTGGCACATGAATAGGTAAAAGGGTTCCAGCCACACTGCAGGAAAACAGGCATTTTCATTCTTCCTGTTTTTTGTCAAGTCCTTGAAATAAATAATTTGATATTTGGAAAATAAAGAGGTGCCTACATCTCTGTTTCAAGAGCTACATGGATGGGAATGGTTGCTGCTGGTGAACTTCCTTGGAAGTGTAAAGTTTCATGATTATCTTATATAATTTGGCTTCATAATTGCTGATAATGGTCAGGGTTTCCATGCAGGACAAAACGTTCAAGGCACCAGCAGGACCATGGATGAATGCCTGATGCCAAAGGCAGGCCCTTCAAACCCAGCACAGCTCCACGGTGATGTTCCAGCAGCATCTCTGTGGCTCTTCCTGGGAAGCATGTGCTGGATGTGGAACCACTGGTGGAGGTGAGACAAGCTGCTAATCCTGAGCAACCCCACACACACCCACTGCACACCCAGCCAGACTGCACCTCCAGTCCTCAGCCTCCTCCATCTGCTCTGTCGATCCCTTTTGACTTATCTCTTTTTTAAAGGCAGCGATTATGTGCAAATAAAATGAGTCTGTTTCTTTAGGTCCATTAATTATTATATTCCATTTACATTTTCTGTTTACTTTTTCCCTTCTCTATGGAAGCTATTGAAGGTCTGACAATTCAAAATGCTCTGGGAACACTATGTGGCTCTCCTTCTTGTTTGCCCATTGTAACGGAGCTCATTTTTCAGTGGAGGTTTCCCATTATTTCCAGGAAAAATGTGGTCAAACCCATGTACTCCCAAACCTTTTGATCTCCTGAATCCTCTTCATATCCCAGATAAAAAAGTCAGTGATTAAGACGGAGTTCTTAAAAGGACACATGGTCAGGTTTCCCTTTGACCAAAATGGTTTCCCAGTGAATCAAACCTTTCTCAGCTCAGGGGGGGCCTGACAATAGACCCTGAAAAGATGGATAGAGAAATTGTCCTGCTTAGTGATCCACGAAAGGAAAGGGGTCCTTAGTGAAGGGAGACCTACACTAAGTCTGACCTAACACTGCAGGAGTAAGACAATGAAAGGTCAAGGAGACTAACAAGAGGAAAAATGCAGACAATGGGTGCTACAGCCAGCAAACAGCTCCTGCCACACAGACTATGGGGCAGCAGCCTTAACTGCCTCAGACATGTGAAGGACAACTGAAGCAGAAAGAACTTGAAGTTTCCTTCTTGAGAATTGTGGCCCCACATCTCCAGGATTTACCCAGGCCTCACAGAGAGGTCAAAGTGATGCAGCTAGGCCTGAGGTGAATGGAAAATAAAGATTATCTAACTGGGGAGGAGAAAAATATAGACGTATTTTAGACCAAACAAAAAAGGCAACTACTTGACAGTTGGAATCTGCAGCAAGTTCCCAAGGCATTTTGTGGGAGGAACCCCACAAAAAAGAGAAAGCTTTTGCCTAATTATTTGAAAAAAGCCCCAAAAACTCAATACTGATCTATGTGGGTCTTGCAACCATCATACTTTTCTTCTGCATGAACAAAAGATCTGTAGTTTACAGTATCTGGGGCTCAACTGAATTTCCTTCAAGCACCCAGCAATTGTTTCTTTCTATGTGTGAAAGAATCCTGGTCCTTGTCATCTGTCTGAAGACAAAGGGAGAAATCTCTGTGGCTTCTGCAGGCATCCCTGTCCTCAAAGGCATCTCCATTATAATTTCCTGTAGCTGGGCCTTACCCTCCTGAAACGGCCCCTTTCTCCTTGGGTCAGACCCAAGTGCTACTTTCGAATGTGTACACCAACAAGACACTCTTTAAATATCAAATAACATTTTAAAAGCTTCATCAGAGGACTCAGAAAGAAAATCTACCTCAATTATATTTGTCATAAATAGCTGAATGTTTTTTCCATTCTAAACTACATTTTTCATCTTTTCAGCAACCAGATCTTTCGACAGCAGACACGAGCATTGAGGTTTGTCAGTTATTATTTCTGTGGCAGGAACTGACATGTGGAATAGACATTTTCTTACCCATAAAAGCAAAATAAAGTGGTATTTTAATATTTGACAGGTTCAGGTAAGACAACTTGCTCTTCTTTGGAACCTTGCACAAAAATTGCACTTTCCCAGCATTGCTAAAATCAGGTATAGCTGCAGATAGAAGGAATTGGGATGATAGTGTTGGTTAGAGGATGGCACATGGAAGTTAAACAGTATACCTGGATTTTACTCCCAAGTCAATTGCTGCCTTGTTGTATGATTCCAGACAAAGGCCTAGAGCTCCTTCTGGCTCATCCTCTCTGCCTGGAAATCAAATCCCGTTTCTTAAGGAACTTTTTGGATCTTGGGTTAGAGGTACAGCAGATTATTACTTTCACCTATGTATTCTATTCTATTATCAAAGGAAGTGAAAATTTAAGAAGCATGTGTTGGGTTGAGGAATAGTGTGAATTTCAACTAGCATTAGGCAACTAATGAAAATTACAATTGAAGAGTAAAATACTTTTCCTTATTCTGAGATGTTGGCTGAATCAAACCCAAATTCTTTTAAAGGCCATCTCAATTGGAAACCATTAGGTAATTTCTTTGAAGAGTGGAGAAGGGGGTAGATATGATATTCCTTCTACAATTAATGAGCCTTCTATAAATGAAATTATCTCTTTGCATTCCAGTGATGACCTCAGCCATGGATGAAAGCTGAGTTTCCCATCTGACTTCTTGTTTTAAGTTTCCACCTGTGTAACTCTGCATTATGGTTATTAACCCTCTAGGGCCTGTAGATGAGCACAACACTGAGAGAAAATGAAAGATGGAGCTCTCCTTTAAGGAACTTGCAGTTTAAGGAGCATTATTCCCAGAGCTAACTCCATTTGTACTGGAAGGAATTCCCCTGGAGATCAAATTCTAAAGTGATGACTGCTTACAAAACCTGTGGGGTTACAAAAACCCAGAGCGGGAGGGAGGTAGGTATTTCTGCCATGCTGGAGGGGATAATTTGTCTGAAGAAAGAGAAATGAGTGCTCAGGAACGTATGGTTGGGCCTGGTCTGGGGACTCCTGAGGGCTTGGGGCTGAAACACTAACAGCTGACCTCTTGCTCTGAAGGCAGCACTCAAACCAGGTGTAGAACCCAAGCAGATCCCTCATGGGCAGGCACTGGTGTCAGGCTCTGTCCCCAGGCACTCCCCACTGTGCCTGGAAGAGCATTTTCCATCAGGAAGAGCTGGTCCATCCAGCCTTTTCCTGGTTGATCAGCACGAGGGCCAGGACCCAAATTTTAACTGCCACACATACTGCAAGTGTGATTCATGCCTCCAAACACGAGGCAAGTGCTTAAATAAGATCCAATGAATAGTGTTCTGGAAGTGCCTGCTTTTTTCCAGTGACTTTAGTTCAGATAGAGGAAAGAAGAGCAGCTGAAGCGTGGTGGAACAGCTCCCACAGCATATGCCTGTTATATCAATATTTCTGATTATGTTTAGACACCTCACAAGATCTGGAAGGGGATGGTGACTATTCTAATCATTCTGCTGGCCAGGGTTTTACAGTGTGTTTTTGTATTAAAAAAATCAGCGATGTCACAGAGGTACAATTAACGTGTAAAAAACAAATAAATCTGGGCTCCTTCTCTGTAGGTGATAAGGACCCCTGTGAAGCTCTTTTCTGATTATCACAAGTTTCTAACTGAGTTTAATTAGCCATTAAAATAATTTCCCAATTTTTATAGCCTATTTTCCCTCACTGGAAAAACAAGATGACATATTTTTCCAAAAGATATGCTCCAAATCAAACAGGGATTGATTCCAGGGGACTCGGGAGACTGATGCACTCACACCCATCCCTTGCAGCCTTCTCACTTCCAAGCAGGTAATGGGAATCTCTGTGGTTTTCCATGCAGGATGGTGGGGTGAAGGAACAGGTTGGGATGAAGTGGGAGGCTCCATTGCCTCCAGACTGGCTGGATCACAATTCTTTTAGGGGTTTGTGTCAAGGAATATTGTCAAACATTTCCCAGAAGCGCAGAAGTCCTTAAAATTAATGTACCAGAATTCTCTTTGTTCATTCAATGTTCATTTTTCTTATTTCCAAATTCTTCCAAGGCATATTGTGCATGAAATTAACAACCCACTAAATTATTCTTTTAGAGGTGAAGAGCTACAATTTTAATGTATTCCAAAAACTCGGTTTCATTTCTCACCAGGAAAGATTTTTTTTTGTTAATCAAAGAGGAACTTTGCTACATGGAGCCCCAGCTGGAACATTTAAACCCAGTTGGATCTGAGGATACTGAACATTTTGCTGTATTAAGTCAAAAATTTGGGCCAGATACTGCAATCAGTCTGTTCTAGACTGATTGTGAGCAGTGTGCATGTCAGTGTGAGTGCCATGTCTAGGTCAGCTACAAGATTAGGTAATTTTTTACAGAAGATATATTCTCTCAGAATATGTTATGATTTGCAGGGCACCCACAAGGCCATACCCCAAGCATTTAGTGAAATAATGTGCAAATCTAATTCTGTTTTATCAAAAAAGGAGGAAGCAATGGCAGCCACAGAACTGATTTTGCAGCTCTGCAGTTCTGGTGTATAAGGAAACAAAGAGTGCAAGTTTCCCCCTACATGAACACAACTACAATAATTGCTTCAATTTTGTGAATGACCACCAGCTTTTGGTCAATACCTGGCATTAATAACCCTGTCAGGATTACCCTGATTAATGACAAGTAATTCATGCCAATCAGGCAGCCTGTGAGGTGGCCAGTGCCATGTTAATGAGCTCAGTTCTTCTCAAATATCTCCTGACACTGTGGCCCTTTGTGAAAGGACAAGACCAAGCAGGACAGTAAAAATTGCTGTATAAAGGTTAATTACTCACATGCCTGCTCATTTTCACTGTTACCACTTGGTTCTCTTTCATCTCCCTGCTCGAATTTGCTGTTTTCTTTGCTCAGTTCTCAATTTGCCCCTTCACTTGCTGTTTTTTTCACTGAGTACAGATCATCTCTCATTATTGATCTACCACTGCTGACATCTTATAATTTTTTAGCACCTTCCACTTACTTATTCTGGTATTTTTCCTGCGTACTAACCCACAAAATGCCTCAATAACCCCTCTGAGTAAGGATGGTTTTGTCTGCTTCTCCATGTAGGTCAGCTCCACTGAGCTGGGTTACAGTTCATGACTTGCCCAAGGTTACACAGGAAATGTGTGGCAGAACTCAGAATGGAAACCAGATTTCGCGCTCTCCTGCCTTAACAACAAGGTTATCCTTTTTCTTTGTGACACTTTTGGGCAGTTCCTATAGATCTACACATATGTTTCAAATGAGTTAAATTTCCATAAACTTGGTGCTTCGAACAAAAGTGGGTGGACAAACAACAAAGGGCTAAATTATCAGGAAATGGCAAGAGCTGCTCGGAGATTTGCATACCTGGTCACAGAAGTTGTGCACATAAATAACTAATTGATTACATGCATAATTGTAGGAATGGCATGTGCAATCTTCTGAAAATTTCAACCCAAATTCACAGAAGGGTAACTGGACAAAAGAAGTTAAAAGTTTAATTTGATTCACATGCCTGGTGAGCATGGGCTTGAGCCAAAGAGCATGCTGTAACTGGGCTAAAGTCTGCTGTGTGCAGCTCTTTGACCTTGCTGAACATGTGGTCACCCTGATAAACTATCTTAAAATGTGTTTTAATTTGTGTTTTCCTTCACTGAACCAAATAGTGATTTGCCTCTCATGCCCATTAGGAAAACAGGTAGATATGTTCACCACTCTTATTTGTGTGATTTTTTCATCTTGTCTTTTTAAAGCAAACACTATTAACGAGTCTATGGATTTTTAAGGCTCTTTCCATTTGCCAATGGCTTGAAAACTGGACCCCATGATGAAAATTGAACCTCATGATGAAAACTGAACCCTAGGATGAAAACTGAACACCCAGATGATTAGAACTTTATTAAATAAAACTGCTAAGAGATGAGATGCTGAGCAGTGGCACAAAGAGGCATCCTCAATGTGAGCATCCCCTGAAGAACTCCACACAGAACTTCACATTCTGCTTGCCAAAATAAAATGGTATGAAAATTTGCATTTCTAAAATTCCAGTGCTTCCTGTCTGAGGGGCAGTTTCACAGACTAAAGAGTAGACAGAGTAATTGCCAAATACTCTGCTGGTGTAAATCAGGAAATTATGAGTGTGTTCCAAAACCTGGTGCTTTACACCCAGGGAGAATCTGGCCTATAGCTTCCAAGGTGGCAAGAGAACATGTTTTCATTTGCAGTGTGTCAGGGACAAATAGAAATGTCTTTAAGCCTGAAGGTCTTCAGTGCTGGGTTTGTGGTTTTTTTTGCTTCATTGACCCCGTTGCTCGCTGATTTGATAATGAGAGGAAAGTGTGCTGTTAACAGCTCCAGAGCAACGTGCTGGAAATTTAGGGAAATGAAAAATCTTTAACAAGAATTGAAAGGAAATAATTGATTTATGGCATGAGCTTCAGCTAAGCGTGGATTAATTAAAAAGCAATGCAAAGATGAGCACGGGTCAAGAAATGAGCAAAGATTGAATTTTGCCAGGAGCAGGACCGTGAGCGGGCTCAGGCACATGGGTGGAGTGATAACAACACCTGGCCATCTGCAGAGAGGGTGAGAAAAATTCTGTTGGCAAGAGCTGAAATGTTACAAGTGAAATGTAACCAGCAAAGTGTCAGCAGCTGGTCTGGAGATCTGCTCAGAGGGAAACAGACATTCTCTTACATCATCCTCATAGGTGTGGTGTTGTCCTATTTATAGGACTAAGGTAATCAGGCAGCGCTCCACAGCCAACATATTTTGGGAGTTGTAACAGATATCTCCTGGCACGTGGTATGAAAACACAGAGGCAGAGATCTGTCTTCAGCTCCAGCAATGGGAGCAGCAAGGAAAGGGCAGCTCCTGGCAATCCCCAGGCACCCAGGGCACTGCTGAGTGGCAGGGTGTGTTCATTCACACACACAGCTCTAGTGGGATCGATGGGGAGCAAGGAGGTGTGGATCAACCATTCCCACTCCAGGGAATTAAAATGTTACCATTTTTGAAAGCGTGGCTCATTATCATGTTACAGTGATGGTGGCTTCACTCTGTGGACTAAAGATAGGCTTTCTTCATTATCCAATACATTTAATTTGTGAAGGGGAGGGTTTTATGAAGGCAGATTTTGTGGCTATGCTGATAAGGCAGTAATAATTCAGAGCCACAGTTATGAAGTGCTGTTTAGTAGTGATGGGTTTAGACTTTTGGTTATTGTGCACATTTATTTTTCTTTATGGTTTTGTAATTATTTATATCGGTAATAGGGAGTTTATGAACAGAACTCTGTTGTTGTGTTCATATGAAAGAACAATATTGTTTGCAGAACAATTATTTGGAAATTTTTTTCCCTCTAAGCTACCTTGTCATTTGAACATAAGCCTGTGGGCTGATTGTAATGGGAAAACAAGGAATTACAATTATTAACTAAGGACAAGGGATTGTATTTGAGAGAGGGGAAAGAGAGACAGTGTGTCCCAGCTGTTCACCCAGATGTTCATACACTGTCATCCTCACTTCTCCAGTAGAAATCTGTCATCCTAAGTCCCTTTGCAAGTCCAGCAAAAAAAGTAATTTTTGCACTTTCAACACTTTGCACCCTGTTAACTTGTCCCCATGCCAGTTCCCATCAGCTCCTGGTAGCTACTGGAGTGGTACAAACTTTGCAGAGAAATGCCAGGATAAACAACTAGAGGCAATAGATCAAAATCTCCTAAAATATGTAGAAGCACAAATCTTGGTGAAAATCACTGGGATTCAAAGCACTATCCTTAGCTGCCATGGAGAGATCCAAGTCTGGATCCCAAAAGAGGCAACACATTCCTGGATTCTTGGATTCTTATCGAGGCAGGACATTCCTGGAGGGCACGGTCCTGCCCTGTGGCTTGTCTGCTTCAATGCTTCACTTCCAGAAAGTTCAGGTTTCCCTTTGCCATGTACTGCTGCAGATGTTCTCCTTGGTGTCCTTAAAAATATCTTCCTTTAGCTATTAGTCTTTTGGAATGATGAGGAATTGCAATGACTCTTCAAACAGCATCAAACTTCAGTGCTCTTCCTCCCCATCCACAATCATAAAGAACCAGATTTAGGGTTTTCAGAGACCGTTTCAGATAGTATCATAATGGTGGGAATTGATTAAAAAAAATGAAGGGGAACTTTTTATGATCAATTTTACTCAGCTAGCAAAAAAAAAAATAAATTGCTCACTGAACTCATCTTGAACATTTTCTCCTTGAGTGGAGCGTTCCAGCAGTGGAAAAAAAAAAAAAAGGCACTTTCGGAAGCAGTGGAGGGAAGTTTACACAGATGGTAAGAGAGAACTGGCATTGTGCTTGGAGATGTGGTGGGCCAGAGAAAAAGCTGTCCTAAATAGAAGGGACAAGATGATGGGTTTAATTTAGAAATGCTATTGGCATTTTTGTTACTGGAATGAAGGGAGCCACAAGTTGGCAAATGAAACAACCCAAACCCTTCACCACAACCATGGAGTGTAGGAAAAGTGCAGCAGCTTGGCATTTGCATGCTTTGATATAATTTCCTTTGTCTTGCCAGCTTCTGGAGTGCTCTCTCACCTATTAGTTGCTTAAGGATAGCTTGGAAAGTACAAAATGTCAGCCTGGGCCGATGCTGTAAAGATTTTTCCAAAATTCCAGCCATTCCTTTGTAAAGCTCTTGCAACTGTTGTCATTTGTGGTGGTCACAAGGAAGTGACATTGTCCAATAAAATCCCCACCACAAGTTAAGCTACTTAGCAAGGACATAATTTAGACCTTGGTTTGACGGCTTTTTTTTTTTTTTTCCTCCATGTGAATTGACCAAATTCAGTTGTTTGTTAGTTGCATTTGGAGCTGTTTGAGGTTTTCTAACAGTACAAGAGGAACGGGTCCCCAGTATACTATCCTTCTCCTTGCTTATGAAAATACACTCTCATAAAACCACTGGAAATACTGAGAAATATGGTTAGTAACTCCTTGATAAAACTAGATTAAGATTTTGTTTTATTTATGTTAACAATAATCATTGTGGTTTAGTGGCATTTGAAACAGCTGGAACCTTCTGTTTCAGCTGGTGTTTTGATATGTCATTTTTGCTTGGACTTTGGTCCTGATTTTCTGGTCTATGTGAAACAGGTAAATAATTTATGTATCTCAGAGGAGTGCTTTTAATTTAGGAATTCAGATAATTACCAAGGGTAGTTATTTTAATCTCTGCCACTCAGTCACTAAGGGCTAGGTCAGATTTAGGAATATAAATTGGTACAGAAGTCAAATTCAGATACTATGCCTGTAAACTAAAACTAGAGCCTGAAAGCCTTGTTTGAAGTCTCTGCATTTTGAAGTCCTGCACATGCCCAAAGGCACCTGAAACTTGATAAAATTCAGTGAGTAGATAATGTCTATGTCCAAGTCCTCCCTTGGCGGAGGAATCCAGGTGGGAAGGGAATCCTCCATGCCAATGCCACTCTACTCTGAATTTACTGCGCAGGGTTGAGTGAATGCCTGCATGTGCCAAACTGAAAAAGATGTGTAGAGGGAGCATCTTTAGCTCCACTAAATTTTGAGCTGCTGCAGAACAACCAGGGAAAAGCTTGGGAGGGCTGCAGGGATTGCGGCAGCCGGCCGATTACTTTAACTCTACTGGGTGTGTTACAGCCCCAAGCAGCAGATTAGATGTCAAGTTTATTGTAGACTAAGATAAATTCCCAAGCTGCTCCTTATCTCCCGAAAGCACATGCCCCCTGGGCAGGGCTTCCAGGGTAATTTGAATGTGAAAGGAAAACAACAGAAGCTGTGGCAAGAACTAGCAACTGCCCAAAGTCACCCTGTCTTGGCTTCCAGGTTGCAAAGCCCAGAAAACTGCAAATTTCATAACGAAGGGTGAAATTTTGGAGGTTAGTATCTCTGGAGGTTGTTTTGTGGGGCAATATTTCCTCTGAATCTCCAGAGGATCTGAGAAACTCTGAAAAGAGAGTTTGGAGAAAAGCAAGTATGACCTTATCTGGTGCTGTGCTGTAAAATATTGGTCACAGTCTGTGATTTCAAAGTTAAATTATCTGGGAAAATGGGCTTGAGGGGTGCAAGCAGTAGTAGGAGATGCTATGTATTTTATATCATCAAAAATGCAGAGTTTAATATTCATCATATTTTATTTTCATTTTGTTCTGTGTCTTTGTAATATGCTCTTCCCTACACTTTTTGTATGAGGACTGTCAGAGGGAAAAAGAGACACAAATCTCATCTCTGCTGCTTGCAAAGGATGTGGGATATGCAATAAACCAAATAAATAATAATTTAAAATAAAAATTGGAAACAAAAATGGTAACAATAACAACAACAGTAATAACGTTTGAGACATTCAAAAGCAATAAGTTCTTAGTCCTACAAGGAAGCAGGCTGGGATTCAAGCATATGTAGAGGTTTCCACCAATAAATATGTGTTGAAACACACAAAAAGGTCTAGGACTAGAAAGAAATACATCTTTTCTTGCTTTATGTGTTCTCTGTTTATTACAAAGGATTTACATGAAACATTAGAAGGCTCAGCCCTGACCAGTCAGAGCCAAGGCTGGCAGGAGAGGAAAGCAACCAAAAGGAAGTGCAGGTGTCTCTCACCACTGATACCTTGGTCTGTGCAGATAATTAATAGATAAGGTCTCTCGAGGTAAGTTCTCCCAAACCAATAAAATTTCTTCTTTTCGTGCCCTGCCAATGGTTTCCTTTGTTCGGGTCCTTTCAGCAGCTCTTAACAACATCAGGGTTCTGCAGGAGAAGCGGATCCCTCCTTGATGTATTTCAGGGCTGCCTGGGGGCTCTGCTTCCTCTCCCAGCCCGGAGCCCATAACCCCCAGCATGTGGGTTGGTTCCTGGAGGTGCTGCTTGGCTTTCAAATGCAAAGTGGGGAACTCTTGCCCAAGACTTTGTCACCTTGAGATTTGGCTGCAGTGAAGCAATCCAAGGCAGGGCAGAGCCTGTGGAATGCGCTGGGCAGTGCAGATGGAGGAACAGCTGCACAACTGGGTTTTCATGTTGGGAGCCTTGGCTCCAATGGTAGTTTATGCCTGTCCAGCACCAAAGGCAGATAATGAACATGTGTTACATTTGCTGTGCGAATGCTGAGCTGTTAAACAACAGCAGGCTGTAACAAAAACTCTAGGAAAAGCCATATCCTGCTGTCGTTTAATAATGGACATGAGGTTTGACCATAGCACAATGTGGGATGTGTGGCAATTTTTGCACAGGACTAGCTTGGAGGGACTTCTTGGATAATGCACTGAACATCTTCAGAAAGTGAACCGAATGAAAAAAAGCTCTGACCAAAGCCCTGTGAGATACGGATTTTTCATTCTCAGTGAATGTCCTATGGTTAAGTTTTATTTACACTCCTAGTGAAAGCAATAAAACAATTCAGAAAGCTATTACAAAGCATGATTATGAATACAGTAATTGTTGGTCAATCAAGTGGTTTGTTTGAATAAAAGCTAAAGATTTAGTTTAGATGTCAGCTTGAAATAGTATGGAAAATGATTTGCAATGTAAAATTGAAAATGTTGCTTTAAAAATGCAGTAACATTCAATTTTCTGCAAGCCGGTTCTTTTGCTTTTCTCTTCAAAAGGAACATTAGTCAAGCTCATCACTGTTAGGTAGATGTTTTGTTTTCTTGAATTGGCAGCTTCTGAGAGTTTAAGTGTAACTGACTTGTATGTTAAATACTAAAAGGTATCTTTAAAAGGGGATGTATTCCTAAGGAGTTAAAATTGTTGCTGAGAAACTATGCTTTCAAAAAAATACCCGAAAGAATCCTACAGGTAAAGGTTTGGATTCTTTTTCCCTTGGTCAGAAATATTTGTATGGAAAAATTTTAATAAGGATCAGCAAAGGATTAAATAATTGCACTGATTTTTTTCCCTGGGTCTAGAACTTCTGTTTATCAGATGGTATTTTTTTACTGAAGTGGAATGAGCCAGAATATTGTGTCGCTTTTATTTTCACAGGCTAAGTCTAAGAAAAAGCCCTTAAATATTTTCTGGCCCACTGAAATGGTATCCTGGAAGAGCAGGCGCTTGCTGGTGAGATAAATTCTGTTTTCTGGTTAAGTCCAGCTGCAACTGTTTGGGTTTTTAGCCATTGATTTGCATGGCAGTCTCGTGTAACAGTGCTCCCTCGTGCTTGGCAGCTGGGGAGAAGTCAGCCGCGATGACACCTGTGGGAAGCTGCTCTTCTTGGGGCAGCAATTAAGCTCCATGGTAGCTTTTGGGAATCAATGGGAATTAAATGCAGATAACAGGCATTAATGGAGCATTTATTGGAAATAATTTAAATGGTGTTTAGTGGTGGCTTAGTTAATGGAAATTAATGACTAGCTATGGTTTGGGTACAGGCAGAACTCCTGGAATGCAGCGAAAGTCAATACAAGCAGTTCCAAATGGCAGGGATAAGGAAGTGCTTATTGATATTAGTGATCCTCAATATTTTCCATTGGAACTCTAATCTGATTCAGGCCACATTGCTGTGGACTTCACCCAGAGCATAGGGGGAAATTGTTAATGATACTGTAAATGCAAGGTGTCACTAATCTAGTAATTTGCTATGCTGGGTATTGAAATAATTAATGCAGTAGATCATTTTTATTATAGTCTTGTATTTGCAGACAAACTGAAACTGAGGCTGGTATTGATTAAAAGAGGTGCCATATTGCAGACTTTTCTAACCCTGTAACTATATTGTTCTTGAATTTCATACAGTGTAGCTTAGCTTTTTACATCTGATTTGAATTACTTGTCTTAAAGATCTGTGTTCCAGCCAGATGTGAGAAATGGATTTGGTTTGGAAAGTTTCTAGGAAGGACCAACAAATAATGAGGGAAAAAACAACTCTATTATTTTCCCCCTACACCTCAGTGGAAAATATAAAAAAAAAAAATCCCAATTTATTAATACAACTTGAGATCCTGTCAGGAAACTGTTCTTGCCTGCAAAGTTTCTTTATCTTTCTTTCCAGCCCAAGATTATATACTGGACTTGATAAACCTCTGTAACTGAGAGAATTAAACATTTCTACACATAATAATACTATTTACTGTGCTTTATGCGTGTTCTGTCACACAGCCAACACTTTAACTAGGCAGAATTTCTCTAGTTAAGCACTGCTGGCTTAACTACAATAATTGGCTGTACTGAGAGAATACACATAGCCCAGTTAACTGTACTAAAGCCACAGACTTTTTTTCTCTTTTTCTTGTCATTAGACTTCTAGATATTTTTTTAAACTTAGTTATTAAAAAAATAACTAAACTATTCAATTTAATATGAAGAAATTACCTTTTAACAGAAAGGTTTGTATATCATTTCCTGTAAGGAATTGGATCATGTGCTACTTCTGCACCACATTGTGTTTTGTTGTCTTTATTTGAGGGAAGTAATTTATCTCTCAGCATTGGTTTTCTTTTGCAAAGTCATGTGATAAAGATTAGAGACATTCTGGTTTCCAAAATTTTATGCAACACGTATAGAAAACCTTCCATTCCTGTGAAATTCCCAATGGTGAACTGGGAATGACTGCTAGAAACTGACCACAAAAGGAGTGTGAGTAAAGCAAAGTGAAATGATCTACAAAGGGTAAATAAAGGTTGGAAATTTCTTTGGAAATATTTCCAGAGCTCTGTTGAACATGTCACTGAAAAACTGAAAGAAGTACCTGGTTTGTTATGCCATATACAATGTTTAATGATGGCATGAATTTCAAGCTAGTGGTAAAAACTGTAATAAGCAGGTTACTATTACCTCACAAAGATACCATCTGTACTTCCCTGAGAGAAGTCCAAGGAGTACAGAGACCATGTTTCAAGTACTAAAAATGGCTGGAGAATATAATTGGCATTATTCCTTTTCATTATACCTGGTGATTTGTTCCAGGATTTACAGTCCTGACCTTGATGAGCCATAAACAGAGCCTTCATTTAAAAGGGATTAAGGCTGGTTATGTGTGATAGCCCACCTTAACACAAATGCTGTCTTTTAGAAGATGCCAAGTTATGGAACACCTCCTGCCCATTCCATTGCCAATGGCTACAACACTGCTTTGGAGATCACCTCCTTGCCACCCAGGGAAAACAGAACATCCTATGGATGAGTCTTCCCCGAGTACAAACCCCTGTCTTATGAAGGCCATCCACAGCTGCATTATTTGGGATTAACAGACGTGGCAGTGCTTTCTGCATTACTGAGGTTCTTGGGGCAAAGCCTCGGTCAAGAGACGCCCCCCAAAAGGTGATTCAACCACCCTGAATTCCACAGTCTCATAAAGGCAGAGCTTTGGTTTGTGATTTTGGCAAGGTACAGCTCAGCTTCACACTGAGTGTGGCCTCCCTGGCTGGTGCTCAGCACCTGACTGGTGCTCAGGTCAGGTTTGCTCAGAACTAAAGAGTTCTGAATTGCCTGTACATCTGTTGAGTCCCCCAAAGTCTGAAGTACAAACCATAAGGGCAACCAAAGGCTAAGAATGAAACCTTTTTCCTACACACAGATCTCAACTGAACCTGGTCCTGATTATTGCTCCTCTCCAGCAGGAAATTTGGGGAAAGATGGCCATTTCTCTGCAAATTCCTTCCCACACAGCACACACACACACTCAGAGGGAGTTATGAAATTGAACCTTCATGGAGGGTTTTGTTATAGACTGGGTTAAGTCCTGTTGAAAATGGTAGGTTTAACTACTGCCCTTCTCTTCGGCAGCTCTGGCGGAGACAGTTCAGCACACGTTCCTGCCCAAAACAAAGGCATATATAAGGTTGCCCAGGAATTTCAAAGATCTGGGTGGGGAACCCTGGAGAGTTTGTTTTGGGCAGGGATGCATGTGGAAAAAAGACAGAGTGGGCTAAGCAGCAGAGATGGGGCTCAGAAGAGGCTGGGAGGAAGGTGGGCAGCCTGTAGGAGCTGTGTCAGGAAAAGCCTGGAGAGAGGGATTTCAGTCCCTGAACTTTCCTGGGGAACAGGACTGAGGAAACCTTCTCCCCTTCCATGACAGAGGAAATGTGATGTAGCAATGGTCCAAAAGTGGGCAGCTCTGAATTCATGCCTGTTCAAAGATGTACACAACTGTAGTCATCTCAAGTAACAAAAAATGTAATAAGCACACAAAAAAGTGGAATTGAGATTTGCTTGCCTGTGTTCCTGGAAAGCGGGGCCACAATAGCTTGTCACTAATACCTCTAATCATTACAGAATTCTGAAAGCCTGGTTATATTTTAGGCCAAAAATGAGACAGTTTAAGGAAGCCCTTACAGGTCCTTTTTTATATTAATTGAAAGTCACAGTCTGATAAGATTATTTGAAAATTCCCAGACAATTCAGCCTCTACTATGTAGACTACGAGTAGCGAATTTTGTAAATTCTGTATACAGCTGGAACAAAGGGTCTGAGACCTTCTGTAGTTAATATATGTAAGTGAAATATTTGAAAAATCTGATAACAAACTGAGACAGGCACCAGACTGCTTATTTTAGTCACAGTTGTAACAAGATCTCTGGAAGATTTACCTGTGGTAGGACTGCAAATGTGGTTACTCCGAGATTTTTGGTCAGATTTTCAAACTAATATAACTGTACTACATTTCTGTATATTTCAGCTGGGGCCAGCATCCTTATCATTGCAGAAACAGGGATTTTACAGCCCTTTATTCCCTCTAGCATTCACCTTGAAGGCCATGGAGCCCTCACTCCTAGACTTGCTGATATAAAGCTAATAATCTTTGGAGTGAACTTCCTAGGAACTAAGTCCTCTTCCAGCTGGAGGCAATGGAAATGCTTTTGCTGACTTCAGTGGCAGTAAATCTCATTTTTTATGACACCTCTTCTTGCAACAGATACGTTTACTGGAGCATTCAGTACTAACTGCCTGCGTTTTTTTCCTCATGTTATTAAGTGTGATTTGTAACGTATTTCTCATTTTTTAACAAGAAAAAATAGCAGCTTATGGAAAGGAAGGACTATCTATGTTAAGCAAATCTCTTAAATAATGAACTCATCTCATTTGTCTTCCTTTCTTTATCCATCCATTTAAAAGGAAGATGTTTATGATATGAGGTTCTGCAAATAGCCCATAAAAAGTAAATCTGATTTTGTTGTGATGGAGAGAGAGGGGAGGGAGAAAGCCTATAATTTCAGCAAATTTTCTATTTTGCACTTAGGTACAACTCAGCCTGAGTTGAAATGACAGATCCAATCCCAATACCAATCCCAAGAATCAAGATTACCAGTGGAAATGCCAACTGACTCCTCAGAACAGGGCTGTTAGAGTGGCATCACTCTTTTACTGGAGCGAATCCAAAGGGGCGAATCCAAAGGGGCTTTACTCTCAAATCAAGCATTATGTTATCACTTTTCTAGTCTCTCATCATTTATTAGAAAGCAATTTTTTCCCCTGATTCACAGCCATCCACATGTGTGTGACAGGAAACATTATCGTGCCGTATTATATCTGCCCCTGGGTATCAGTCCTCAAGGTGTTGATGCTGATGTGGGATGAGGATGCTCAGCACTTCTCCAAGCCAGGACAAATGGGCATGGTGAAAGTGGTAACTAAGGGCTGTTATAAATGCACTTTGGGGTTCTGGTGTTCCAATCCAGGCCTGCCCACGTGTTGTTTTGGTGGCTCATTTCTTCACAGAGAACCACTACTGATTCTGTAATTTGTCAATGTTTCCATGACAAACTTTCCATACTATTTTTCTTGATAATTTTTGACCAAGGCAGGAATTCTGCTTTCAGCAGAGCAGGATAAAGCACTGACCTCCACAGCACTGAATGTATGTCTTCTTTCCCTTCCTCATCCACCAAACTGCACCTTGTGTGTACTCACCAGACACTGGGAACCACACCTAACATGGACCGAGATACACTCCGAGCTCGGTCACTCCCCTTCCCTGCCGACATAATGGGAAAAAACAGAAACTTGTAGGCTGTGATTCACCTTGCCTCTCCCAGACATCTGGGTGAACTGAGAGCCAACAGTGCCTCACACCGTGGTGACCAATTCAGATGCTTCACTGTGGATCTCCCCCTGTTCAGCTGAACCCCATGCCTGCTTTTCTTAATATGACCTCAAATACAATGTAAGTCCATCTCAATCCACTTTTTTTTTTTTGGTGATTTATACACATTTACAAACCTTAAATCTGCTTGTCTTGAAGGCATTTTGATAAATGGGTGCGTCACAGGATTTCAGAAAATAACTGAAGTCACCACAGGACAAAGCAACATTGACCACACACTAAAAGTTGTCCCTCTTGCTCTCACTGAAATGAACAATTTAGTATCAGCAGGAAGGAGCTGGGATCTGGTAAGGTGGTCACAATCTTCTGCATGGGCTCACTCATGACAGAGCAGGATTCTTTTGCAAACAAAAATATGCCATGCTGCAAAAAGAAACCAAGGAAGTTCTTTTGTTACAAGATGTTAAGTGACATGTTTGGTACTTCTGCCTTGAGTGGTCTGGGCTTCCTTTAAAAATTAAGATGTGAAATTAGTTTCTTCAATCCTGTCTAAAAAGCCATAAAGCCTCCTAAATTGAATCCTGTCCTTCAAACTGCTTTTTATTAAAAAAAACCCTTGCTTATCTGTAATTTCTGCCAGTGCTTTAAAGAAGATTTCCCCAAAGTTCTGAAAGGTGAGAGAGCAAGATGTCACTCAGTAGGGTTGGCAAAATCTAGATTCCCTTTAACTGCTCAATTTTGCTAACTGGTCTGCTCAAAATCCTGGTGAGCACCCAGATCCAAACTTTGCAGACACAGACTTTTGCCACCAACCAAATAAATCTCTCATTTTGACTACAGAAAAATATAACTTTCCATCTTTGGAATTTTGAAGTCTCGGTTTCCCTCTACTTCCTGCCAGAGAGCATCGTTACAGCAACTCCTTGCAGAGTTCCTGTCTAATTGAACCACTAGTGGCATGCATATGTGCTAAATAAAGGAATGTCATAAAAAATTTATGAGTGACTTAAACTTTGAAGCAATAAAGTGTTAAAGACTTAAAAAGATTTTTTTTTTCCTTCCCCCTCCCCTGCCCAGGTCCTTCAGACCAGGAATTGTTTGCAACGCAAAGAACTCATTTGGGATTTGACCACTGTTATTAGTATTCCCTTTTGCAGTGTACTATGCACACATCTTTTTCAATTTCCATTTCAATTTCCATAAATATTGACCAAGATCTATGCAGTGAGGTGATGTGAAACCCTCTCAGTGGTTTTCAAACTATGCAACCCATAAATCATTCACCTTAACCTGGGCCCAGATTTGCATGAAACTGGGGGTCGATTGTCTCAAAAAGTTAATGCAGCCAAAAGTCCAACCAATCCCCACTGGGTGTGAAGCACAGGATGAAGTTACAAAGGTAGCTTTTGGATGGCTCCAGGGTTTGTAATGGATGCTTTGCACAGCTGTAATGATGAGTGGGTGAGGAGAGTTAAGAATGAATCTAGTGTGGGTGGTGGAAATATTTGCTGGGCATGTCACAGCCAAGGGAGAAGTGCAGGGGCCTCCCGGCCTCAATGATGGGAAAGACGTCAAGGTTCCCTGGACATGGGCTCTGCTTATTTATTTATTTCAGCTCTTACACATTCCCTGTAAGAGAGCAAAAAATGTGAATTCGATACCGTGTCTTTTGAAAGCAGGGAGTTGATTGTGGCTGAGCAGCAGAGCTGTCTTATAATCTGCTTCCAAACATGTGGGTGCCTCTTGGGTTTTCTCAGCTATTTTATGGCCCATTTTCAAAGACTTTTGTAAAACCAGGCCAACAACTTCTGCATCCCCTACCACATCAGTGAAAAGTTGGACTGTGTTTCAGAGCCATGTAAATTCCTTCTATAAGAAACATTTACATTTTTACAAAGTGTAAATTTAGCAGACCATGGGGTGAATTCCTCCCTCCTCACATTGCAGTTGCCACGGGGATGGGCTGACTAATAGTTTACCACGAGTGAGTAGAAAAAAGAGCAGCACATGTACCTGAGGATTACAAAGGTTTCTTCCAGGATTGCCGTGACTTGTTCAGCTAGTTGATAAGATAATTAATTTTTACCATTCCTGTATTTTCATGAGAGTAAACCTTACCTCTGAATAAACAAAACCCCAAACCTAGTTTGTGTTTCTTTATTGTATTATTATATGGCTCTATAAGTGCAATAAAGCAATCTCCGGATTTCTTGACTCTTCAGGGTGGTTGTTCCTAGATAGGTTTCTTGCACACATGAAATATATACAACTTTCATGTCTAAAATCCTAGCAGTTTAAACACAGTCCAATTTTTTATTGGCAACACATTTTTGCAGTTAGGACTTGATTGGGCTGGGAAATATTAGAAATGTGTTGACTAACACATTGTAAAAAACCACAAGATGTGTAATGTTGGAGCAATGCTGGATATTCGTGGTTCAGGTTGAACTGTTGTTCATGGTCTGGAGTTGCAACCACAGCTGACAAAGCAGTTCAAAAGATGTTGTGTAATAACTAAATTGCTCAAAATAGTGACTAAAATAGTGGCTCCACTGAAGTCTGTGCCAAACTCCATTGATTTTGTAGGAGTGGATCACTCCTTTTTGCACAGAACAATGTACTCATTCAATAAGCAGGTTTTCCAAAGTTGTTTTTTTTTTTTCCAGCCAAGTGTCTTAAAGGACAAAAAATATAAATCTTTAAACCAGGACAAGAATTAGTGACACTGAAAACTGTCATAGTGGAGGCTTTAAGGAGAGCAGTGAACATTCAGAACCTGGCCAGCATTTCATTCTTTTGTCCTAAAAGACTCACCCAGCAAGAATCTGTAAGTGAGACTCAATGGAGAGAGCGTCTTCCAAACAGCTGATGTGAAACTTGAAAAGAGGCAACATAACAAATGTAATGGGGGGGGGGAGTGCTTTCATTCCAGCTCAGGAACATCTGGTTTATTGCAACAATAACTACTGTAATTATATCACTGCTGGAAAAGCTGCTCTAGGTTAGGTTAAGTTTGTGGTTTCTATAATAAACACTGTTTTGGAGGAGTGGGGGTTTCAGTATTTCATCCATGTCAGATCACGCTGAACTGAGCTGTGATTTGAGGCAAAAATAACAAAATATTGAAAACATAAAAGCATTATTTCTAACCATATATTTCTTGACATATACTTCCTCATTATGGTAAGTGGGGAGTATGCCAGAGAAGTAAATTTTTGTATGTCTGACTATATTTCACTGATAAAAACTAAAGAAGTAATCTTTTGGCCAATTGGAGACAAGCTTATTAATACTAGTCATAGTACATATTGCTGAAATAAATGAACAGTGATCCTAAAAAGGACAGTATTCTCACTTGACTTGAAGGGAAAATTAAGGAACTTGGGTCAGACAGCAAATTGATGGCGGAGGGTCCCCTAATAAAAATAGAGTGGATTTTTCCAGGGATGTGCCTGTGTGATAGGACTTATTACCCAGCCACTGGTTACTTCCCTAGCTATTAAAGATGAAGTATTTCTACTCTAGTACAGTGCTTTTCCATTCAACGGAAAATTGGAACCTACATGAGATTCATTCCAGTAGGGTGGATACTTGGATCTGCAATGGGCTGTGTGTTGCATACAAAGGTTTTCTCAAAAACTGCAAAATACAAATAAAGAGTTTTCATTCTACTTAGTCCAGAATCTGTGACAAATATTCTGTACATAAATACAATTTTATTGTATTGCTGATATTTAAAAAAGAAGGGTTAAACATCTTGCTGATAAGGGGAAATAGAAATGTCATTCCACATAGATTAATTCCCATTCAAGTGCTTTGTTAGTATAAGAAGATGTGTAGATCCAAAACTTAGACATTTGAGAATTTAACAATGATGGAAAAGTACATATTTTATTATTGCATTATGCTTCTTTACCCCATGTCGTGGTTTAAGTGTTTGTTACTGTGTGTTCAGACTCACAAATTAGATGAAATAGAACCTATGAGTTCTGTGTGTTCAGCATTTTAACAACTGACCCAGTGTTCTTGCATGCTCACACTGGCAAAACTTCACCTGAGCAAGAATCAACTCATTCTGCACATGCAGATGTGGGTTTGTGTGTGCGGACTTCTGTTTTGTACATGCAGATTTAACACTATCTTTAGATTTACCTCCTGCAGCTAAAGTTATTTCTACCAGCTCAGTGTTTGGAATTGAAATTATACCCTTGTTTCAATACAGATAGAAATAGAAAAATGCCAGAACTTCACAGTCTCTTTTTGTGGTCTTTTCTTTTTCCCTACCAGAAAAGTTCTAATTAATGGAGGGTAAATCACATCACATAAATGGCCACTGAACCTTGTTGAAGGCAGACCAGTAAAAACTACTGTAACTGACAAAGTAACAAAGTTGTTTTAAAGTGCTAAAAATGGGAATAGATATATTGTTATTTAGGATTAAGTCTATCTGAATACTCTAAGACATTAAGGGTCTAATGGTCATTTAACTAAACAGTCATATATATAGTCTTTCTTTAATAATGTTATTTTTTATATGTCTTATGTTCTTTCTTTACATCTTTCATGTATTTCCTTATATAGACTACTTTAATATCTATATATGCATATATAGATACATGTTTTTTTTGAGGGAGCGAGGGGATGTGAATCAAGAGTAACACAGCTTTCTCTATTTTGATAGAAGTCTTGTTAAAAATAAACTCTCATGAACTGTAAAGAGAAAATTATCATGGGTTGAAAGGTCCTTATTTCTTACCTGTCTGTCATCTTGTCACCACTTTCGGAAGCCTGACAAGTGGGCTGCAGAAATTTTTAAAATAAATAAATTTGGGTGAATCTATCATGGATAATTTTATAAATATTCCTGGTTTTGCTTCACAGTCTTTGACTATAGTAAATTGCCAAAAATGGCTTAATTCACTGTGATTTTGCTGCAAAAAAGGTTAAAACTCAGAAATAAAAATGCAGGAAAATATCATCAACTGGTGTCATTCCTCACTCACCTGTATAAAGAGAACTACAGAGGAATTTACATGAGCTGGAGTGTGGAAGATTTTGTTTTCCAGCTGTGTAGAGAATCCAAATGGTCTGATGATGAAAGGAATGAGGGAGCCTGAGGCTTGCTCTGCGCTCACCCTAATCCCAGATCTTGTCCTTCAGACAGGAAAAGTCAAAAGAAAATGGTTTGCAAGCTGCTGGCAGCAGTGCTAGGCATGCCTTAACCAACACCAGTCTTCAAATACCACCTAGGACTGAGATGAACCCTTCACCTTTCTTTTTTTGGATGCTAAAAACCCCCTGCATCTCTGCTCCTGCGGGCTGAGGCATTGGATCTTGGAAGATACTGAATATTACCTGGCTGCGGCAAAGTGTCCTTAGATGACTTTCTTGTCAATGGTACCTTCCAGCACCAGGCACCCATTCAAAAAAGGAAGTTTAGTTATTGCAGGCTTTTCTTTATTTTATGTGTTGTCAGGAATTCTGGTGGTACTTAGGATTTAGTCCTGTAAAGTGATGACCTTCCCTTCTTCCCCAACCTTGGCTGTTCCATATAATCTGTATCTTTCATGATTCCCTAGACAGAAAAGAAAACGGAAATACTTTGTTTTTGTTATTTAAATAGTAATACAAAAAAAAAAGGGGGAAATTTTAAAAAGTGGATTGAAACATGATTTAAAAAAACAGCCCTGAAGATATAATTTCCAGTTCCCTGGTTTTTCCTCTGTTTTTGCAGTGTGTGATTAGTCCATCTAGACAGCAGAAAAATTTGGAGATGTTCCCCCTGAGCTTAAGAGCTGTTGGTTCAGGACTTTCCTGTTAATGTTAGTATCAAATGGCAAGCTGTCTTTGAGAACAAACAACACAAAACAATCTAAAAGAGAGTGTTCAAGTGAGGCAAAGCAGAAATCTGGACTGCTTTCTGTGATATTATAAAGCTAAACACCTGTAGGTTTTTCCACCACCCATGAGAGAAGTAAGAATAAGAACAATAATGCACACAGAAAGTTAAAAAAAATTATTTCCATTACTAAAAAGATCTCACATCATGTCTTAGACCCCTCATTTATTTTTATGAATTGTGGTGGTGTGATTACAAGGGCTGGTTGTGCTTTGCAGACTATATCCCTCACAGAAGTGCTGAAGCTATTTCTGCAAGGATGCAAAATATTTTCACATTATGGAAACCCATGCATTGTGGACATATTCAGAGTTATATATTCTGATATTCAGAGTTAATTCACTACTAATAGTGCAGAAATTCTCCTAGAAACCCGGGAGACAAAGAGACTTTCAACACAATCACAATTAAAAACATGGCCTGATAGTACGAAATTAACATTTAGGAACACATGTCAGAGCTGGCAGAAATTTGCTGCCACAGGAAGGCATTTTAATATTTTTTCTGTTTTGAAACAATATTACAGACATGAATAATCACTTCAAAATCCCATTTTCAGACAACTGAATGCAATCTTGGTGCAAGATGTATCCAGAGCTAGGAAGGGGTTCCGTGTCACATCCACAAGTAGAAATGAAGAATACTTTGCTGATATCTACTGAGACCATTAGGCCTCCAGGCCTTGCTTCTTTCCAGCAGAAATCCTTGAGGGATTTAGCTATGCCCTTGTTCCTTAGGTGTTTGTCTTGCTTTGTTGGGCACACTAAATTGTGCTATACAAGATCACTTAATATTGAAGTTTGGTGTTTCTCACCATCTTCCATTCCACAGCAGTACCTGCCATCAGTGTGCTAATGTGCAAAATTAAGGTTACATCCCTCGAGGTGGCTATTTTCTAATCTTTCATTCTTTTTCTCCCTCTCACTCTCACAGCCTCCAGAGAAAATCGCACAGGGGAGAGATCGTTTTCCCTTCATCAGGAAGCTGAGATGCACTCCCAGCACTCTCCCCTGGTGCAGTGGCCTTTCCTCCCTGGCCTGAGCTCAGGAAAGGCTGCTGCTCACCCAGGAATAGCTTTCCCACATCCCCAATTGTCAGGGGACTGCCTGACCGCGCTCAGTGGTTTCATGTGGACGGGAAGGGGCCGAGGGACAGGACAGGAGGGAGGCCTGGACCAGAGCTGGGCTTTGTGGCTGAGGAGCTACTGACCCACCAGGATACGGGGTCTGTGCCCACAACTATCAATAAAGATAGTTTTTTTAAAAAAAGCTATCATTAAAAATAGAGAGAGGCTTCTCAAATTGCAGCCCTCGGTTTACAGGAGGTTTTGTCTGCCTTGGAGTCAAACGTGCAAAGTTTGTCCTGCTGCCACATCTGCTGCTTTTGCTCAGCAAATACAGGATACCCGACCTGGGGAATTCTCCTGACTGTTTCTCACCTGCACTACTTACAGGATAAGTAAGGATCTGCTACAGGATCTGCTGTTGTAGTTTGAGTCCCCCTTGCCTCTGTTGCTCACAAAATAAATCAGGGGTGCAGAGATACGACAGGAAACAATGAGCAATCCCAAACCAGGGATTCAGAATCAGCTTTGCTCCTGGGTGGGGCGAGTGAGTTTGGAGTTGGCATCCACTTTTCCTGAGCAGCTGTGGGATCCTGCGCTCCTGCCTCCCCCAGCAGTGGCACAAGGGGCAAAACCCAGTTTTCCCAGCAGCACAGCGTCACCACAGGCTGCAAGAACCAGATTTCCACAATCCTTAACTAATCAAAAACTCAAGCAGGCTCACAGTATGGGATTATTTTTCTTTCTTTCTCTCTCTCTCTCTCTCTCTCTCTCTCTCTCTGTGTGTGTGTGTGTGTGTGTGTGTGTGTTTGTGCCAACTGTATCCAAAGGATGGTTGGCAACAATTCCTGATTTTGTAATTGAGATGTATAAATTCATCAAGCCCAAGATAGTATTTAGTAATGTAATCCTTCTGCATCCCTTGGCATTGACAGGAGCTATTCTTAACTACCATACAAGTTCAGACCTAAACAAGAACCACTGGAGTGCAGCCATACCTGCAGCACTGGGTGCTCTGACTTTTAAGTTTCCGAAGTGTAACCCTCAGTGCTCCTCTCCCACCAAGGCCAGCAGAGATGGGAACAAAAGCACCACTTAGAGGTACAAAGTGCCTCAGAAGATCCAGTTCCCTGCCTGATTCAGGCTCAAATCAAGGCTATTGATATTGTCTTTTAGTCAATAACATGGACCCTCGGTCACAAGAGGTTAGATAAGATTAGAGAACTAAGATTTTTTTTAATCTACTGAATATTAAAAATGGCCACTTCAGTCTTTTCATTCACACCATCTGTTGCTAGCAGGTTGTATTGGCAATTTCAGGACAGATTAATAATTGTTCCTGATCTTGGCACACCAAGAGGTTAAAAATAAATCTTTAGCTGCACAGACGAGTCCTCGGCAATTGATTTCTCTAAGATATTTTGGCAACTTGAAAAGAAAATATATGGTTTGAGCCTTCCTAGAACTATTTCTCTCAGCCACATCTGATATAAATAAAACAAACCTCAAGAATCTGGCTTAGAATATGGAATAACATTTTGCTACAGTGATTTCTGGTGTGTTTACCACAGCAAATGTTGAATTAGAGGCATCATCATACATAATAATTAAATATTTCAATAATACCCTGAGCTCTCAACACTCTTGTTTCTTTCCCATGTTAACAACAATTTGCCAGCAACATTTTAGAACAGAGCAGTAGTCTTAGAGCAGCCTCTTTGTGTCAAGAGATGTGTACACACCACCCAGCTGCATCTGAGATGCAGCACAACCCCTGGCTGGAGTATTCTTCTAGGGGTGCCAAAAGGGTAAAAGAGTCCTGAGAGGTGTGTCTGAAGGTTTCCCCCACCCAGGGGGTTTAGAGGCAGTGCTGCCAGGTCCCATGAGGCTCAATCCCTGCCTCAGTTCCCAGCAGCCACAACTGTTGGTAGGGAAGTTCCTCCTGGTTAGCCTTGGTCCAGTCCCGCCCAAGTGATGCAGGCCGAGGATGCAGAAATGTAAAATGTGCTGAGCTCATGGAACTTGGCTGAAATTTCCACTTTGAGGATAACCTGAATAAAAAATAGTCCAATTCTAGAGAGGAATGAAAATTGAGAGAGGATAAAGAAGGGAGCCTTTAGGGACTTTCCATGATCTGGAGTATAAGAATGAAGATAACCACAAAGCCAGTGCAAGGATCAAAGACGATCCCTTTGAATGCAGATACTACTTTTTAAAGCACAAATAGCAAACAAGGGGCACAGTAAAATAAAGAAAAATAGCTATTTAAAGTTGATAGGGATATTTTAAAAAGTTTCATTAATCATCAGAGATTTTTAATAGGATCTTGCAGCACACCTGGGAACTGGACTTTAGGACAGGAGATTTTGTGAACAAGTTCTTCCTACACTTACTCCTTTCATAAAGTTCTCGTCTTTCTGGCTACTGTAACCAAGCTTTTCGAGAGATGATATGGCAAATAATTGCAAAATGCTGAACACTTCTGAAAATCTGGTCATTATAAGGATGCCCAGCTGGGAGTTAAGCTCTTCAGGATGGTGAGTTCCTTACAAAGTGCAATTCCCCATTGGACAGTGGGGAATTCTGGATTTGAGAGCATCCTTGGGAGCAGTCTGTGGCAAGGAGAAGGTAGAGAACTTAATCAGGACTGAAATGGATTTACGGGTGGGGAAACTGACCCAGATCAGCCCTTCCAGCCTTCACTTCCTGGCCCTGGGTGTTCCTGCTGTTGTTGGAACTTCCTGCTAGTTCCAGCCTTTCTCCAGGGTGGAATAGTAACTGAGGGGGAGCTGGACCATGCAGCAGCTGAGTCCAGCAGAGGAAAGGACTGGGACCATTTCTGGCAGTTGGGAGTGTGAAATTTCCAGTCAGAAGTAACTGGAAATACATGAAGTGGAGCTTAATGAAGAACAAGGGAGGAACGAGGGATGAGGGTGGTGCTAGCAGGGATTAAGCTCCATGAAAGGTCATTGTCTGATGGAAGGGAGGGAGCAGGAATGGGAAGGTAGAATGTCTTCTGAGCAAGAAGAGGATTTGCATTTAGCTCTTCCTCAGACTTTATTTCCTGAGGTGTTTAAACAACACTTTGAGTCCATGGGTTGGTGGGTCCAGATTCCTACAGAAGAATTAGATGTGCCCAGTGCTGCCTGTACTTTCAGCTGTTATGTTTGTTCTATGGGTTTCATTTCAGGGTCGAAGAACTTGCTAAACACACACAAATGGCCTGCATGGTGTTTTGGAGGCATGGGTATTATCACATTAATTTTAATTAACATCAACATCTCTTGTCATAGCCTGACTCAGGGCAAGGGGATGCTAGCTCCCCACCATATGGGCCAGAGTAGATGATGGACATTTTTTCTCAATGTCCAGTGACAACATGCACCACCAGATCACTCTGTGATCAGGATAGGAACCATTATTAATTTTTCTTTTGGGACCGCAGCAAATTCCTGCACAAAAAAAACAGCTAGCTGGGGGGAAGTGTGGCTGGGGTAAAGCTCAATGATTTAATTAAACTTTAGATTAGCTCTCCTCAAAAGCCACGAGCAAAAGACAGATGCTTGTGGATGGATCTGCACAACTTTTTTTCACAGACTTTTATATAACTTTGGTACAGGCTTAGACAAAAAGTCATCTTGTTCTTTCCAAGCCAGCATGAAGAATAGCCAGGAAGAGTTAGTCATCCGAGAGTTTTGGTAAGTTGTAGTTTGGAACCCCAGCTGGAGTGTTTGCTTTGTGCACTGCTAAAAAATCTAACCCAAGAATTGGCCACTATCTCAGTCAAGTTGCATTTCTTTCTAAAATAGCTTTCGACAAAATTATTGCTATTAGGAGAAATTTTCCTTTTCACACCCTCACAGCACAAGACAAATGCAAAAGAAACAACCCTTCCCTCTTCCCCAAGGAATTGTAGCAACATTTTTCAGTGAGATTTGTAGGATTTAGTATTAAAATGTATTCTGAATTGTGTTTTAATGGGGGGGGGGGAAATATAATTTTTGAAACCAAAATAAAAGGGATGCAAAATTTTCTCAAAATGGTTTTACCCTCTAGAATGAAACAGAATATTTTTCATGGGTTACTCTGAAAAACATATTTTAAGATTTTGTGAAACAATACATGGCTTTCCCTAATTACTGGCAGTTCCCAATGGTACATCCATCCTGTAGGCTTCTGTGTTCTGACACACTTTGGAAATTGCTAGTTTTGGCCAAATAAACAATATTTTTATGCATAAATAAAATTTGCTTCTACAATCAAGATGATTATCTGCACAGCATTTAAGCCCTAAGTACAAGTGGTTGTGTGCACTTACATGAATTGTGGAAAACTGTAACAAATTAAGGTCCTGTTATTAAGTGCTATACAGCTACCATTGCTATAAAAGTGAAGAAGAAACCTGAGGTGATGAAAATAAATCTTCAGCTGGGACAAATCAGCACAGCTCTATTGAACTGACAAGAGCTATCTGTTTAAATGAACAGATTTTTATATGGCCTGTCGTTCATTCACTGTACCAAATAAACCATGGTGGAGGCCAGTGAAGTAACATGGTTTATCCCAAAATCCACATTCTTAATGCTCTCTTAACTTTTTGGGAAAGTTCTCTTTGACTTTGGTGGCGTAGGACTGCACCCTGTGCTGCCCAGGACCACTTCCCTCCTGCATATTCACATGGCAGCTCTCACTTCTGGGTGCCTGAGCAAATTTGCTTCTCTTGGCCCTAAACTCCATGGAAATAGATGTATTATGATCCCTGCATGGTGTGGGCTCACAAAATCCTAGCCCAGCCTCTCTCAGGGAGGAGGATTTTATCAGCATGGGATCTCCTCCCATTGCTGGTGAGCAAAATAGTGTTACCTCAAAGGTGGATCTGCCTTAAGCACCATGAAGGAGCACCAACCCATGAGGAGGGAGACTCAGCTCTGATTCAGGTCACAACAGGTATGTTATTCTCAGCCCAGCAAGCTTCTGTTTCAAGCATTAATTTTCTTAAAGACTAAAATTATTTTAATCACCGATTAAAATAATCGGGTCCTTTCCAGGCATGTTGCCTCTGTTTTGCTCAGGATTTTGAGGAATTTCATAACAGTGCTCTGACATCATTGCACCTAGACACCATTGTCAGATCAAGCAAGGGTTTTACATTTGCATGAGTGTGTAGCTTTTCCTTTCTATTACCCAATGTTTTCCTCCTCCAGTTATGAATGCTCCAAATCATTGCACATTGTTCTGAGGAATGATAAAGGCATTCCTGTTTTAGGAAAAACCAAAGCAAAGCAGGGTGCTTGTGTGTTACCTGTTCATAAAGGATGCTGAAGGCTGTGTCAGAGTGGCACAAAGCAGAGCACACAGGAAAGGTGGGATGCTTCCAACACTCTTTCTCACCTCATGGCAGGTCAGTTCCCTGCATGCACTACCTGGACAGCTTGGATTAGACACCAGCATGTTCCATGAAATTGACACCTATCCTTGTGGTCTCCAGGAAGGGAAGTGTCATAACACGGACAAAGATAAAAAAATGAGATAGAGGTTATTCACATGATTGACATTCTGCCTCAGAGTTCTCACACAAAGCCCTCTCTCTCTGCCTGACATGCGGGCACTGCATTCTCAAGGCATTCTTGCAGCCTACACCACATCTTGAACAATTGCCAGCCTTCTTTCACTCTCCTGTCTGTCTCTCTGAACAGCTCTCTGTTGACAACCCAGGCTGTTCTCACTCTTAAAGAATTCAAAAAATTGAACGATATAAGGACAGCCTGTGAGTTCCAGGAGGCATCTTAGAGCATCCTATTTTTAAAATTGCAGTTTGGTGCTTCTTCTTCTGTTTTGTTTCTGTTTCAAAGGAAACCTCCAAAAATGCAGTTGCCCTGCAGATCCACCCTCAGACAAGGGAGCTGCTCTGCATGCAGCACCACTAATAGCTGTAAAGTGCAAATACGTGGATGGCTTTCCCTGTTGGGCCATTCCAGGGGAGGGAGAGGGAGAGGGAGAGGAGACAAAACTAGTGATGGAGTCAGAAACCTGACACCCTGAGGAGTCAGGGTGTTGGCAGTAGTCCAGTTAAAATGGTGGCTGCTCCTCCTGGAGTGGCAGATGAAATGCTGCTGAAGTGGTGACCTGTAGAAGGGTGTAGTTTTCTCTGAAGGTCTAGTAGTAGTTGGGCCTGGTCTTCCTCTGGGAATCCAGCAGAAAAGAGAGCTGCTCCTCTGGAAATCCAGCAAAGGGGCTGCCCAGTGTCCTAGAAAGTGCTGATTTTATGCAAGTAAGAATGCTTGGCTCCTCCCTCTGGGTGGAGCATCTCACAATGGGATGATGTAACTTTGCCAATCAAGGAGTGAGCCTATTAACAGAAGATATGTCCCCAGAGTGAGACATTGTTCTTGGAAGAGATAAGAAAACTGCCCAACCTCCAACAGATGGCAATAGAATACATGCTTTTCTTATAAGCCAGGACATTATCTACTTTTTATTTTATTTTTATTTGTATTATAATGAAATTTTATACTTAGTTTTTATTTAAGACCAAGTTTTCTTGTGGTATTTAATGGGTTTTTCTATCTTTTTGCATTACTTATTAAGTTCAATTAGGTTTTTGAGCAAAAACAATTTTACGGATTGGTTTGTCTTTGCTTGAGGTGGGATTAATTTAAACAGTTTTTTTAAAAAAAT